>PVJS01007077.1:0-57387 GCA_004027185.1 Glis glis
AGTTCGCGGCCAACCTCAGCGCGCATACGCGCGCGATTTATCTCTCTCCTCTCTCCTCTCTCTCTCTCTCTCTCTCTCTCTCTCTCTCTCCCCCGTCTCTCTCTCTCTACCTAGTGAGGCCCTCTGCAACTTAGTGAGACCCGGTTTCAAAGATAAAACATAAAAAAAAAATAGGGCCGGGGGCGTAGCGCGGAGGTAGAACGCCCCTGAGTTCAATCCCCGGTACCGCAAAAAAAAAAAAAAAAAAAAAGAAAGAAAGAAAGAAAGAAAGAAAATAACTGTGTCATTTAGTAAGGATAGCGTGCACCCCAAACTCTAGGTAGGGGTCATGGCTGATCTCATCAATGGGTATAACCCCAGTCCTGTGGCTGCACTGAGTGGTTCAGGGATGAATTGCCTACGCTATGCCAATCAACATAGGACTAGCCCCTGGTTAGTTTAGTTTGGTTAGGTCATAGTAAAACTCAGAAATATTTGTTAGTACAGCTCTCCTTCCCCCTTCCTGCCTCAGTATGAATGAGGGACTGTGTGGTCTCAGTTTCTCCCAGCAGCCCTTTGCAATCATGAGTAAATCCAGCCTAAGAAAAGCTACTGCATGGAATAGGGCAGAGCCAAATCACAGAGAAACCAAGTTAGAGCCCTGATCAGACTGTTTCTTGTGCCTGGGCTCTTAAATCAAATTTTAAGTTGGGTTCAGTAAATACTAGCAATAAAACTGTTAGTATTATAATCAAGAGGATTACATTTTTTTGAGGTACTAGGGATCCAACCCAGGGGCATCTACCACTGAGCTACATCCCCAGCTTTTTTTTTTTTTTTTTTTTTTTGAGACAGGGTCTTGCTAAGTTGCCCTGCTTAGCCTTGGACATGTGATCCTCTTGCCTCAGCTTCCTGAGTAGCTGGGATTACAGGTGTGCACTGCCACACCCAGCAAGAATTACAAATTGCAGCTCATGACATTTTTATCACATGAAACACAACCTTCCCAATAGCACTCATTTATTTCACAAATTCATCAAAGTAATTAAAAAAATTATTGAGTTTCTACCATACGCCAAGCCCAGTGTGAGGTACAGGGTTTCAGTGGTGAACCAGGCGGACACACCGCTGCCATGTCAGAGGTTATCATCCAGAAATGAGGTAAGAGTGAGGACAAAGTGTGATAAGTGTCAACACAGGAGAACTCTGCCAGCAACAACTACATACACAGACGCATTGGCCCCAGAGTCTCACTCCATCCACACCCCTGCGAGAGGTCCCCTTGCTAAGCTGGAAGGAAGGCCTGCCCACTCACAAACACAGTCCTATCTAAAAGGAAAACCTTGAAAGGTGATCATGCAGGTAGAACACATCAAAGTCCTGCGGGTTTCAGTGTAGAGATGTCAGGACTGACTCATTTCTGTTTTCACACGCTCGCTCACTGCAGGCAGGGATGCCGTCTTCACCTTCCTCTTCTTCCTCCCCTTCATCTGTCTTCAAGGCCCCAGTGGAAACTCTGAGAGAGGCTCTGTGGCCATGGTAGACGATCTCTTTCTCCCTCCTGGGTCCTCACCTCTGTTGTCCTCCACACCTCACTCTATTCTACCTGTCTTGTTAGTCTGGTCTCCCAGCTTCCGGCTGCCCACCCCTCCAGCCAACTCTCATCTCACCTGGCCCTCCAGGGACCCAGATCTTGTTTGCATTGATTTCCAAGCCACTGCTGCATCCTAGGAGCTCGTTTTATACCTGCCCACAATCCCACTTGCCCACGGTTAGCTTATAGGATTCTGAAGGAATTCAATTAGTTCCAGGCCCTCAGTCTAGACTTGCTTGGCACCAAAATAAATTCCTGCCATTAATGGAATGCTGATAGTGCCTTCTTCTGACTCAAAAGCTTCATTGCAGAAAACAAAAACAAAAACAACTGCATTGCTATCTCATCTTTCCAACCTTGCTTTTCACCTCTTATTACATATTTTTAAATCAAAACATATGCTTAAGAGAAAAACTCAAACAATATAGCATTTGGTAAAGCGAGAAGTGAAAACCTTCTGTCCAGTCTCCCTCAACTCCTCCCAAGGCAACTGTGCTGCTGGTTGAGTGTGTAGCTGTCAACCTGGGGAAGTCATATACATTCTAAAGGCAAAATATCTGGGTTCAAACCCCAACCCTACCACTTATTAGCTGTAGACTTTTTTTGTGGTACTGGAGAATTGAACCCAGGGACATTCGGCCTCTGAGCTATACCTCTGGCCTTTTTGTTTTGTTTGTGGGGTTTTTTTTGTTTGTTTGGAAACAGGATCTTGCTAGGTTGCTGAGAGTCTTGCTACGTTGCTGAGTCTGGCCTCAAACCTGCAATCCTCCTGTCTCACCCTCCCAAGTACTGGGATTACAAGCAAGTGCTACTACACCCAGCTTAGCTGTAGACTTCAAACAACACAGTGAACTGCCTATACCTTCATGTATTTATCTATAAAAATAAGATAATAACAGGACCTATTCATGGGGAGGGAGAGACTAAAAAAAATTAAGTAAAGCACTTAGAGAAGTGATTGGCACTTGGTTAAATGCTTAATAAGAATATTTGTTATCTACCTTGCTTTTACTAATGGCTCTATAGAATTATAGTGTGGATGTCTTTTGGTTGTAACTGATGTGGTTTATAGATTCACTGTCTAGCTACTCCAAATTCATGTTCACGATCAAAACCAAGAACAAGTACTGGAAGCTGGGGCAACTTGGAAGATGCACAATGTATGGTTTGGATTCTATTTGGGATTCAGTGACATTGCTTGTTAAGATGTTCACGTGTTCACATGCTTGCTAGAAGGTACTGTAAGAGGCCATGTCCTAAAAGGACCATTCTTCATTCTTTTAGACATGATGTTCTCAAACTAGACACCCTTTTTTTCTTCCCAACACTGTGTCCTGGGTAGCCAGCATCTTGCATAATCAACTCTGCTGTGAGCCGCGGTCACCACGAATTAGAACAAGAACAGTTTTTCTCTATGCTTTTCAACATGCTCGGTTGGCAAAACCCTCGTTTCCTAGCAGCTGAAAGTGACCACAAAGTACCTTTGTTTGAACAGTCCTCTTTCCTGAGAAAAAAAAGGGAAAGAAGTAACACAGACCAGATGGATCTAAATTGAACACACTTTTCTCGACACTTAATTTCCCTTACACAAAGCGCAAACAGCCTTCTGGGAATACTTCCCAGGCAGTGCCTGGAGTTTTAACCATGGACAGCCATTAACCATATCGTCTCGCAGGGCTCTGCTCTCCACCCACCACCGAGGAGCCCAATCAGAACTCCCATTTACCCTTGTAAGTAAGCACCAACCAATCTTCCCCAATAAAAGCAGACGGGAAGCAGTGCTGTCAACCGTGCTTGGCAGAGCCTTGATCTGTAGATGCAGATGAGAAAAAGGAGAAAAAGAGCTAATAGAGCCCTGCAGAAGCAAAATTTCCATCTTCTCCAATTAAGATGTTCATTCCTCTGTTGTCCCCTTTTGTTAGAGGTGCTATCTGTTAGCAATCATGGGGTCAAAGCCTAATCAATAGAAGGTGGAATTCTCAGACACGGTTTATTTTTCACTTCTTATATCCAATCAGCCATCAGGTCAAGTTGATTCTGGGATGGGTCTTATACCCATCCCGACTTTAGCTTTTCTGCTACTTTTTAGTTCAACAAAAAGTATTGAAAATATTGGAGACTATGTTGACACTCATAGTGGGCTTGAATTATAACAATGCTGTTTACAAAATGTGTCACCTTGAGCAAGTCACTTAGGCTCACGAAGTCTTATTTATCTTGTCTGTTAAAAGGGAAAACTATGTTCTTGGCATCTTCATCAAAAAATCAACCAGATATAAGTGAGAGCCAAATTATGGAAGCGGCGTAGGTGTCCATCAACAGATGAATGGATCACAAAAGTGTGGTATAAACACACACTGGAATTTTACTCAGCCATAAAGGAGAACAAAAACTATGTCATTTGCAGGAAAATGGATGGAACTAGAGACTATCATGCTAAGTGAGATCATCCAGTCTCAAAAGTGAGGGGTCATATGTTTTCTTTCATATGTGGAAGCTAGAGAGAAATTGGGAAACAAAAGGGACTTCAGATAAATGAGGTGAGAGACCAGTAGAATAGTAGAAGGGGATTTGGGGAGGGAAGTGAGAGGGGAGATTGATGAAGGGAACAGTTTAAATAATGCTATGTACGTATATGTTCTGGTCATTTCCTGTTGCTCTCTGTCTGCTTCTAGCCATCATGATGTGAGGGTGGCACGTCCCTCTGCCATGCACCCTGCCGCCGGGGTGCAGGCCAATCATGGACTGAAACCTCCAAAATCTTGAGCAAATAAACCTTTCCTCTTTGAAATTGTGCTTATCAGGTATGTGGTCCCAGCGACAGAAAATCTGACTAACACAGGTAGCTAATGGGAGACTGAAAGGCTGGAGAAGGAAGAAGGGACTTGTCCCTCCTGTTTGCTTTCTGCCTACATGCATTCCCTGAGAGCATCACCCTGGTAACTCTTTTTCACCATGGCAAAATAATTCCCTTTTGCAGCAACAGTTGAATCCAGTTTGCAGTTTGCACAATATAGCAGAATCAACTTCCTGTGCCCTTCAGAAATACCAGCAGCCACAAACCCACCCCTATCCTTGGTCCGTTAAAATGATTGGTATAATTTCTGAAGTATAAATGATATACAGGGGATCCAATATAGGATAAAAAACAAACTCTAAGGATGATGGTGACAGGCAATCACAGGACAATAGTTATGCAGCACACTGCTGGACATGATAACTTCAGTTGGTGATCTTTCTGTCCCCATGTTTTGTGCAAAGTGACTTTTCAATTCTTCCATTAAGACATGGAATCTAGTTTTGGACCTCTTGATTTGGGGCTGAATTTGTGATTTGTTTGGACAGTAGGACACGATGAAAATCACAGTGAGCCAGTTCCAATCCCAGTCTCAAGAGACCCTGGGGTATTTCCTTTCTCTCTCTTGGACCCTTGTGTCCATCATGAAGTCCGGACTAAGCTGTGGAGGTTAAGAGATCCTGAGATATGGCATCTAGGAGCCAGCTACCTGCTCTCCTGGGGGAGAAGTGGCTGCTTAACTGAGCAGCAGCAAACTGCAGATACCCGAGGGAATCCAGCCGAGACCAGGAGGACCATCCCATTGAGCTCAGCCCAAATTGCCAACCTGCAGAATTGTGTGCTAAATAAATGATTGTTGTTTTTAACCACTAAATTTTAGGATGATTTGTTATGCAGAAACTGCTAACTGATACAAAGGCCTAGAGAGTTATCAGTCCTCATTGGAACAGGGGAATTGAGGGCTCATGGATGCATTTTAAAAAGTGCTATCATTAGATGAGTTATTGTATTTCAAAATGTTGAAATAATATTTACATGTTAGTGAAGAGTTGAATAGTGATTTACTTTTAATGCCATGGAAAGCCAGACAGTTTACTATTAAAAAAGTTATACAGGTGAGGCAGGAGGGTCCCAAGTTCAAGACCAGCCTGAGCAACTCATCAAGACCCTGTCTCAAAGTAAAAAGTGAAAAGGGCTGGGGATGTAGCTCAGTGGTTGAGTGCCCTGGGTTAAATCCTCAATACTGAAAAGAAAAAGTTGTACAACAATGAAAATGTAATCATAATATTCTAAAGGTTTCATTATGAATAATATTCATGTGATCATAATAAAGCCAACACTAAATATTGTTCTAACCCCAAATTCCGATATGTGATGATATTGGCAGGCTCAAAGGAGGGAACTTGTGTGTAGATTTGTGATGGAAGGTGTGATGGTCATACAGAGGAAAAATCCAAGTCCTACCTTCCTTAGTGAGAAGTCAAGAAATGGCAGAATAATCATATTAGAGACATGGAGATTAACATCAGAGGAAACAATTATAAGATTAAAAAAATGCCTCTCTGGGTAGCAATTGTTAGTGGAGTGAGTTGGGATAAAGGGTAGCGGGTTCTTACTGTAAGCCTTGTGGAAACATTTGATGTGACCCATGTAAATAGACAATTCTGGACTTAAATGATGGTTCAACTTATGATTTTTCAGCTTTAATGTGTAAAAGCAATATGCATTCAGTAAAAACATACTTCGAACTTTGAATTTTAATCTTTTCCTGCACTGGTGATATGTTGTGTAATTCTTTCTCTTGAGGCTGGGTAGCAGTTTCAAGCTGCAGCTCCCAGTCAGCCATGTGATCACAAGGTTAACTACGGTTTTAGTCAGCTTTTTCATCTGCTGTGAGCAAAATACTGGACAAGCATAACTTAGAGGAAGAAAGGTTTAGTTAGGGCTCACAATTTCACAGGTTTCAAAGGTCAGTCCATGGTCCGCTGGCTTATTGCTGGACTTTAGGGCATGGCAGAGGAGGAAAAGCCACCTCAGTTCATGGTGGCAGGAGGGGAGGGACGATGGAACAGATACAGTCCCCAAGGCCACACCTCCAGGTACCCACCTCCTCCAGCCATGCCTTGCCTCTGAATCTGGCTGCATTGCTTACTACATGAGCTTTGGGAGACATTTTAAATCCAAACTATAACAACAACTGATGCTCTACAGCGTACTGTGTTGCTGAGCTGTGATGTTTGGTAGGTGAAGAGTATTAAATACATTTCAACCTATGATATTTTTAGCTTGTGAGGGGTTTATCAAGACATAAACCCCTTGTAAGTTGAGGAGCATCTGTATATGTATAACAGCAAGAGGTAAAATGCAAATTTCAAAAATGAATAGACTCTATATTCCTCTGTAGTAATTTCCAGTTTGCTATCATGAACTTGAACCCCATGGCTTGGTTTCAGCTGTCATGCCTTTCAGTGGTGCTGTTTTTACTGGTGGAAATGGAGACAACATTCACCAGTAATTCTCATCAAGTCACCTGGGTGCCTGTTCCCAAATCCAATCATCAGGGCTGATTCTACCTCCTAAAAATGGCAGTCCACCTCTCTCCATCACCATGCATCTGTTAGAGCTCAAGACACCACCATCCCTCACCTGGGTCACTGCAACCTCTTCCCACCTAGTTTCCCTATCTCTCATCTTTTCTTTTCCCCTCAAACATTCTTCACAGAGCTACCAGAATGATCTTTATAAACAAATCACCTCACGTCATCACCTTATCTAACACCCTTTATTGATTTCCCTTCATCTTAGGAACACAGAGCAAACTCCATAGAATGACAGGCACGGCCCTTCATGCTCTGAGCTCTGTCCCTTTTCAGTCTCATCTCTTGCCATCTGTCAAGCTTGTCTCCAGTCACACTGAGCCTCTTCCAACCAACCCCTCATGTTGTCATGTTCTGGTTGACTGCCAAGCTTCTGCATGTGTGATTGCCTAGAACTTTCTTCTCTCTTCTGGTTGCCTACTCAAAATCTGCTCTTTTCTTTTTTTTTGTCAAGAGTCCTGGAAATCCCCTGGTCTTGGGGAAGGTAGGCAGGAGTCCTGGTCTAAAGGTGGACATATAATCCAGTTTTGGGCTAATGATCTGCAAAAGGAAGCCCATGTGAGATATCAGGAGACATCTTTTTTCCTTCCTTTTTTTCCTTCCTTGTGTATCCCCAGGGATAGCTGGCCTAGAGATGCTGCCCAGTAAATGTTTATTGAGTAAATCAACATATTACCACATGATCTGAATAGTATATGAGAAGCCAAACATCATCCCAACTGGAAAGACTTTTTATTCAAATGAAGTCAGTGAAGGGAATTAAAAATCAGCAACCTAGTGAGTTCTAAAATGCTACTGCAGGAAAAATTCCCATCGTTGGCTCAAAGGACAAAATATCCATGTGCTCCTAAGGCCCTAGGCTAGCGAGCTTCACTCAATCGAGAAAAAAAAATCACTAGATCAGCCAAAAGATAGTCAATGCCAATTGTGCACAAACATTTTTACCTTGGTCTTGTCCAAATCTGGCCTTCTAAAGATAGAGTCAGTAATCAAAGACAGGATGTGTGGAAGAGCAATGAAATCAGTGTATCCATTCCAGATAACCACTCCTCCAGGGTCATTCTTGTTTCATTTTTATTTACCATGCTATTTCTTGCCTCTCACAGTCAGCGGGACAACTCCTACTGTCTAGACTTTCAACTCATCCTATCCTTCACTTGTCTGCAGCCTCATAACAAAGTGATTCTTTGTAGTGTCTGTGGGTGCGAGAGTGGGGAAGGAAAACTAGCCCCAGAATGATTGCATGTAAGTACTTTCTGGCGAGGGTGAAGTTTTATTCCCTTGTGTCTGATGCGCAAGACAGGGGAGAATGCTCTCTGGGTCTTCAGAAATCTTCTACCATCCATCCTCTAGATCACTTACTTTCTTATCTCTTTCTTTTCCCTTCACCTTGAGCAATTACAGCATCTTTCTTTGCAGAAACTCAGTAATTGGAAAACCAGTTTACGAATCTGGTAACTTTTTCTTCCCTAAAGATTTTTCTCTTATCACACATAAAGCAGAGAGAACAAAAAATATGCATTTTTAGTGAGATTGAGAAGATGAAAACTGAATTTATTTAACATTCCCACTTGTTACCTTTCAGGAAGAACATGAAGGGCGCAGAATTTGATCTTTTGGATAATGGCTAAAGTCACATCAATGATTTTTCCTTTAGCAATATTTTTAAAAAGGATTTGTAGCAGCCAGGTGTGGTAGCACAGGTCTGTAGTCCTATTACTTGGTAGGCAGAGACAGGAGGATCACAAGTTCAAGGTCAGCCTCAGCAACTTAGCAAGACCCTCAGCAATTTAGTGAGATCCTGTTTCAAAAATAAAAAGGGCTGGTGGTGTAGCTTGGAGGTAGAATGCCTCTAGGTTCAATCCCTAGTACCAAAAGAAAAACAAAAACAAAAAACAGGACTTGTAGCATCTATGTTTATTTTAAAGTATCTTTGTTAGAGAATGTCAGCTATGAAGATCACACCATAACAAAAAATATTAAAAACAAGAGCAATAATATTGACAACAACACACATTTATCAAGGATTGGGTTAAGCACATCACTTCATTGTCTCTCAGTAAATCCACAAAGTGGGTTCTTGCTATAGTTTGAGTATGTTTTGTCTCTTCCTAAATTCATGTTGGAGTTCAATCCCCATTGTGAGATATTAAGAGGGTGGAAACAATCCATTTATGGTGTTTACAGGTGGGGCCGTTGGGAGGTGATTAGGGTTAAATAGGTCATAGTGAAAGCCCCCATGATTGAATACTGGTGGCTTTACAAGAAGAGGAAGAGAGCCGAGCATGGTAACGCAGGCCTGTAATCCTAATACATGGGAGGCTGAGACAGGAGGATTACAGGTTTGAAACCAGCCTCAGCAACTTAGTGAAACTCTCAGCAACTTAGTGAGACCTTGTTTCCAAATAAAAAATAAAATAGGGCTGGGGTGTAGCTCAGAGGTAGAATGCCCCTGGGCATAAATTAATTAATTAATCAAAGAAGAGGAAGAGAGGTAAGAGGACACAGACTCATGAGTACATCCTGTCTCTTGTCATATGATGCCTTGCACTGCCTCAGGACTCTACCAGAAAGACCATTGACCGATTCAGCCCTTTGACCTTGGGCCTATTAAACCATGAGCTAAAATAAACTTTTCTTTAAAACTTACCCTGGCCTCTGGTATTGTGCTATTAGCAACCGAAAATGAACTCAGTCCTATTATTATCTCATTTTCAATAAAAGAAGCTAAAGCTCAGAGAGGTTGAAAACAACTTGCCTGAGATCATGGAGCCAATAAGTAGAGGAGCTAGGACCCGAGACTAGGTCTACTCCAAAGCCCAGAATCTTGACCACCATGGCAACTGACATAACATCAACATGTGTGACCTACACAGGAAGCACCGTTCAAGGTGATCTGGGCCCATTTCAAAACTACCTCCAGTTTTCTCAGGGCTTCTCCCATGTTTGGAGAAAGCTGGTTTTGAACAATGAGGTAGCCACAAAGAGTCAAGGCAGGGTGCAAAGTATAGCTGGCAGGTACAATTTGTGTGTATGAGAAGTACTCTTAAAGATAATGTAAGCCTGGCGTGGTGGCGCACGCTTGTAATCCCTGTACTTGGGAGGCTGAGACCGGAGGATCCGGGTTCATGGCCAGCCTCAGCTACTTAATGAGGCCCTCCGTGACTTAGCAAGACCCTGTTTCAAAATAAAGAATAAAAAATAGGGCTGGGGGTGTAGCTCGGAGGTAGAATGCCCCTGGGTTCAATCCCCAGTACCAAAAAAAAAAAATGTAATTAGGCAGGTTTTCTATTTCTCAGCCCTTGTTTGGGGGATGCATTGTGCATTTATTTTACCCATCTGGCCACTGTAAGCACTTCAATTTGTAATTCCTGTTTAAGAGCTGGAAAGATATCGTAGAGATGATTTAGTATGATGCTTTCATTAGTTTTTATTTGTTGGTTTATTTATATGTTACGTGATTGTTTCCTTGTGCATTTCATACCTGGGTGTCTAGGCATCATGTAGCTTTCCCTAAGTTATGTTTCAGTGAGTAATCCCCCAGTCTTAGAAGCTAACAACAATATAGTTTTATTTCTTGCTTAGATTACACATCCTTTGTGAGCTACCGTGGCTTTGCTCTGTGTCTGCTTTGCTTGGCGTTATGGGATAAAGAGGTAGCTTCTGTCTGTGAGATGGTGGTCTCTTGACTGAGGCAAAAGAGATATGGAAGAGCCATGTGATGCCTTTCAATACCTTTGTTGCTCCAAGTTACTGCTTGGAAGAACATATCACTTCCGGGCATATCTTATTGGGCAATCAAATCACAGGGCTGAGCCTGATGTCAGTGGCATGAAGTATCATTCTCCACAGCAGAGAAGGCCTGAGAGGGGGTGGCTCATGTTTTTTTTTTGTTGTTTGTTTGTTTGTTTTGTTTTGCTGTACCGGTGATTGAACCCAGGGGCATTCTACCTCCACGCTACACCCCAGGCCCTATTTTTTATACTTTATTTTGAAACCGGGTCTCACGAAGTTGTGGAGGGCCTCACTAAAGAGAAAGAGAGAGAGCTGGCCGCGAACCCGGATCCTCCGGTCTCCGCCTCCCAAAGTACTGGGATTACAAGCGTGCGCCACCATGCCCAGCTGTGGCTCATGGTTTGAACAAATGAAACAGTCTCCTGAATCTATTCCTTCCAGACTTTTTTTTGTGTGTGTGGTACTGGGGATTCAACACAGGGTATCCTACCTCTGAGCTACACCCCCAGCCCTATTTCATTTTTAATTTTTTGAAACAGGGTCTCACTAAGTTGTAGATGGCCTCACTAAGTTGCTGAGGCTAGCCACGAACCTGGGATCCTCCTGTCTCAGCCTCCCAGGTACTGGGATTACAAGCGTGTACCACTATGCCCAGTTCAGACTTTTTTTTTTTTTTTTGCGGTACCGGGGATTGAACCCAGGGGCGGTCTACCTCCGCGCTACACCCCCGGCCCTATTTTTTTTATGCTTTATTTTGAAACCGGGTCTCACGAAGTTGCGGAGGGCCTCACTAGGTAAACAGAGAGAGAGAGAGACAGGGAGAGAGAGAGAAGGAGGAGAGAGAGGAGAGAGAGAGAGAGAGAGAGAGTGTGTGCGCGCACGCGCGCTGAAGCTGGCCGCGAACCCGGATCCTCCGGTCTCCGCCTCCCAAAGTACTGGGATTACAAGTGTGTGCCACCACGCCTGGCAAGTTCAGACTTTTTAAAAAAATTATTTTTTCCTGATTATCAAAATAATACACATTTATCACAAAAAGTTCAGAAGTACAGACAATGTAATGAGAGAAAGAAAATTCAGCCCATCTTTTACCTTCCCAGGCACAAATTGTTCACATTCGCACTTATTTCCTCTTAGTCCTTGTTCAAAGTGAGTTTTTCTTTGCATAATTAAGATTATAGTGTTGGTTTTAATTGCTTAACACTGAATCTTAAGTAGTCTCCTGCATCATTAAAAATAGCCTTATAATACTTTACTTTTTGGCACTGTAGCCTTAATTACTTGATTTCCCTATTTAATTTGTTTTCTAAGTTTTGTTATTGTAGATAGTATATCTTTGTGCATAAAATTGTGCCCATGTTTTAAAGTTTCCTATTTGTTAGAAGAGATAACTAGATTAACTGTTTCATTTCTCAGATGAAAACCTAGCAGTAAAGAAAGAAGTGTGCTGAAATATAACATTTGTGATCAAAAGATGGACTAGTACCAAAAAAGAATTGTAAAGGAACTACTATGAAACTTAAATATGCCACTCTCTGGCAGCCTTTGCCTGAGGCTTGGAAGATAGTGTATGCCAACACCAGCCACCTACACGAGGCCTCTTTTTGCTACCAGCCTTCCCTGACAAATCAGCTATGAAGTCTTTTTCTTTTTTTTGTGGTACTTGGGATGAAACCCAGGGGCATTCTACCTTTGAGCTAACCCTAACCCTATTTCACTTTTTTGTTTTGAAACAGGGTTTTGCTAAGTTGCTGAGGGTCACATTGCATTGCTGAGGCTGTCCTCGAACCTGTGATCCTCTTATCTCAGCCTCCCAAGTACTTGGATTACAGGTGTGAGTCACCACACCCAGCTGCTATGAAGTCGTTAATAAGCAAATATGTCCCCAGACCCTAGGTTTAAGTATCATCCCCAGTAACTCAGGATATTGGCGGAAAAAATGGAGAATATCTGCTTTCTTACTCTCTGTGTGGGGGTTGGGGATCCCAAATCTAGATTGAAAATAATTTTAAGTTTTGTCTCAAGGTCTTAGCTTACTTGGAATATTAAAGACAAGATTAAACCTCTCAGGGTGTATTAGCCAGTGTGCTCCAGAGAAACAGAACCAACAGGATACATAGAAATACCTAGAACTCTTTATTATGAAGGATCAGCTGCTGTGCATATGGAGGCTGAGAAGTCCAAGTTGGAGACCCAGGAAAGCCAGCGGTGTAGATCCAGCCTAAGCCCGAGAGTCTGAGAACCAGGAGCACCAATGTCCAATGCAGGAGAAGTTAAATGGTCCACCTTTTTGTTCCATTCAGGCCCTCGGTAGATTGAATGATGCCTGGGGGAGGGCATCTGCTTTACCCACAAAGGTGAGGGTGATCTTCTTAACCCAGTCGACTGATTCAAATACTAACTGCTACTGGAAACAACCGCACAACACACCCAGAAATAATGTTTTGCCAGCTATCTGAGCAAAACTTAACCGGGCTAT
The DNA here is from genome assembly GCA_004027185.1 of Glis glis. Lineage (NCBI taxonomy): Eukaryota > Metazoa > Chordata > Mammalia > Rodentia > Gliridae > Glis > Glis glis. The sequence goes on from PVJS01007077.1 coordinate 13,179, forward strand.
CCCTTAGCCCGGTTAAGTTGACAGAAAAAAATTAGCCATCACACAGAGCAAGCAATGATCATTGAAGTCTACTCCTCACCCCCCATTGTGTGGAAATAACAGGTTATGTGCTGAATTGGGAGGAGCATGACATTGGTGGGAATGAAACTAAGAAATATTACAATTTGGGATTCAAAAATCCTTGTGAATATCTCCTGGAGGCAGACCCTGTCTGGTATGTTACAATGGTGCTGAGGTTGCCATGTGACCAATGAAATCTCCCAAGATCTTGCCAAAGAGATAAAGGTTTCCAACTTTTTTCTTTTTTGCGGAACTGGGGATTGAATCCAGGGGCATTCTACCTCCAAGCTACACCCCCAGCCCTATTTTTTATTCTTTATTTTGAAATAGGGTCTCAGTAAGTTGTGGAGGGCCTCACTAAATAGCTGAGGCTGGCCACGAAACTGCGATCCTCCTGTCTCAGCCCCCCAAGTACTGGGATTACAAGCATGTGCCACGACACCTGGCTGGTTTACAACTTTTTTGTGTGTGTGGGGATTGAACCCAGGGGCATTCTACCTCCAAGCTACACTCTAGCCCTTTTACTTCTATTTTATTTTGTTTGTTTTGAAACAGGGTCTCGCTATGTTGCTAAGAGTCTCACTATGTTGCTGAGGCTATCCTCGAATCTGTCATCTTCCTGTCTCAGCCTCCCAAGTGCCGGGATTACAGGCATGTGCCACCATGCCCCTCAGGTTTCCAGCTTTAATTACATTGTCCTGAACAAACAAACAAAAAAGTATCCATATCCTAATTCCTGGAATCTATGAATGTTATCTTATATGGTAAAAAAATTATTAAAAATTGAGTCTTTGCAGATGTGGTTAAGGATTTTGAGATGGTGGGAAAGCAATCACCTGTGCTGTTAGAAGAGGTGGTACAGCCAGACTTTTCACACACAGGAGGGAGGTGATGTGGGGGCAGAAGCAGAGATTGGAGTGATGCAACCCCAAGCCCAGGAGTGCTGGCGGCCACCAGAAGTCAGAAGGCACAAGGGCTAGCCGGGCGTGGTGGCGCACGCTTGTAATCCCAGTACTTTGGGAGGCGGAGACCGGAGGATCCAGGTTCACGGCCAGCCTCAGCTCTCTCGCTCTCTCTCTCCCTGTCTCTCTCTCTCTCTCTCCTTAGTGAGGCCCTCCGCAACTTCGTGAGATCCGGTTTCAAAATAAAGTATAAAAAATAGGGCTGGGGGTGTAGCGTAGAGGTAGAACGCCCCTGCGTTCAATCCCCAGTACCGCAAAAAAAAAAAAAAAAAAACAAAAAAAGAAGAAGAAGAAGGCACAAGGGCTGGTTCTCCTCTACAGCCTCTGGAAGGAGCACAGCCCTGTGAGCACCTCACTTCCACCCAGTGATACTGATTTGGGACTTCTGGCATCCAGAACAGTGAGAGAATAAATTGTTCTTCTTTTTGTTTTTGTTTGGTACTAAGGATTGAACCCAGAGGGATTCTACCTTAAAGCTTCACCTCCAGCCCTTTTTATTTTGAAATAGGGTCGCATTAAGTTGCTAAGGGTCTCATTAAGTTGCTGAGGCTGGCCTCAAACCCGCAATCCTCCTGTCTCAGTCTTCCAAGTACTAGGATTATAGGTGTGCACCACCACGCCTGGCTCCTGTTTATCTTCTCTTATTTTATTTATTTATTTATTTATTTATTTATTTATTTATTTATTTCGTGGTACTGGGAATTGAACCAGGGGCATTGTATTTCCAAGCTACACCCCCCAGCCCTGTTTTTTTTTTTAAATTTTGAGCTGGGCGTGGTGGTGCACGCTTGTAATCCCAGTACATGGGAGGCTGAGACCAAAGGATCCAGGTTCGTGGCCAGCCTCAGCTACTTACTGAGGCCCTCTGCAACTTAGTGAGACCCTGTTTCAAAATAAAGAATAAAAAAATAGGGCTGGTGGTGTAGCTCGGAGGTAAAATGTCCCTGGGTTCAATCCCCAGTACATAAAAATAAAAATAAATAAAATAAATTTTGAAACAGGGTCTTGCTAGGTTGGTGAGAGTCTCACTACTTGTTGAGGCTTGTCCTTGAACCTGTGATCCTCCTGTCTCAGCCCTCCAAGTACTGGGATTACAGGCATGCACCATCATGCCCAGTTCCTATTTCTCTTCTTTTAAATCACCAAGTTTAGTGGTAATGTGTTACCACTTCCAGATACCAAAATTTTTATTAGTTTTCTTCTGGTTGCTAGGGTTGTTGGGAAAATTAAATGAGTTAATACATAATGAAACTCTTAGAACAGTGCTTAGAACCATAGTTGTGTTTGTTTCTGCTAGTATTATAATTATTGTGGTGTGGATGTGGGTTGGAAAAGAAATTCCAAGACAAAGGGTAGAGCTACAGAGCAGTTTATAAAAGAAATTCCAAGACAAAGGGTAGAGCTACAGAGTGGTTTATATATAGGTTTATATAGGAAAAGCAAGTAGTACACACTCAGGGATAATGAGGGTTAAAGCTCAGAGGTGGGCAGAGTTATAGGCTGGTTTGGGGGAAGGCTCCCAGGCCACTGATTCTCATGTCAATAGACAAATGCCTTCTTTGTACATGTACCCGTGAGCTGTGCAGCTCATCGGAGCACAGTGCTTGCCATGGAAGAAGCATAGGTTGTGTGAGGGCACCCTTCTGCCCTGGCACCCAGGCTCTGTGTTGCCTCAGGTAACTCACCAAACCTCTCTGAGACTGTTTCTTGGTCTGAAAACTACCATGTACTTATAAGCTATAGATCAAAAATGCCAAACTTGTTGTCTAGATCCTAGAGGCATGCAGAGAGCCAGTCTCATTATGAGTGGGGTATGACTAATAGACACACACTCTGCTCTGCCTCTGGGAGCCTCGCTCGACAGCAGCGCAGACCAGCGGAGTAGTGGTGGTGACTCATGCTCTGCCCTCAATCCAAGACAGATGCTGCTTGTCTTGTATAGGTGACCTTGGCAGGCCAGGTGGACCGAGAATGGCTTTCACGAAAAATGGCTCATTGGTCTCCCCATCCATCAGGGGGGTAAGGAATCTTTAGTGGGTTGCCTGGATGGATGCTGCCTCAGTTTGACAAATGGCTTCTCACTCCTTCCTGGGACCAGCTCAGTTTGATTTTGTGTGGAAGGTTCACTGTGTTAGTTAGGGTACAATCTAAGCTGCTGTAACAAAGAGACCCCAAATGACAACAGCTTATATTAGATTAGAGTTTTGTTTGTTTTATGTCATAGCAAAGAGATAAGGGTGTTGGGCTGGTAGGTGGCCCTGCCCATCTTAACATGTGGCTTTTACTTGTAGGTCCAAAGTGGTGGCTTTAGCTTGAGTTCCACCACTAGCAGCAGCAGCAGCCAACAGGAGTGGGGAGAGATACGCTCAAAGGAAATAGAGAGCATATGTTCAAGCTTTATAAGGGCAAGACCCCAGGAGCACAATCATTTTGGCTCACATTGCATTGGCCAGAACTCAGTGACAAGGGCTAGTCTATCTGTTAAAAAAAAAAAAAACAACGGCTTAGCTATGTCATCTTTAACTAGATTTCATGTGCCCACCAAAATTCAATTATTATGGAAAGAATAAAAGAACAAATAGTGGAGAATACAACTATCAGACTGCCACATCCAACTCATCTTTTTCTCATTCTGGGTCTATCAAAGCTAGATCCTTAGGTAAGTGACATTTTCAATTGTATTTCTTTTTAAGAAAGACCCCTTTTTGCTGGGTATGGTGGTGCATGCCTGTAATACCAGCACTTGGGAGGCTGAGACAGGAGGATTGTGGGTTTGAGAACAGCCTCAGCAACACAGTGAGACTCATCAAACTAGAGAGACCCTGTTTCAAACAAAAAATAAAAATGGGCTGGGGGTATAGCTCAGAGGTAGAATGCCTCTGGGGTCAGTCCCCAGTAAGAGAGAGAGGGAGGGGGAAATGACAGAAAGAGATAGATAGAGAGAGAGAGAGAGAGAGAGAGAGAGAGATCCCTCTCCACCTAGCACACACATACATGGACACATGAATGATTCAAAAACAGACCTGTAGACCTCAGGTCCATGAATAGTGGAATAGTAGAGATTCATGTTCTTATGATTGCCAGGTATTTCACAGTTTACCTAGCTCTCTCCATTGTTTTAATTTTATCTTCACCTCAGTTTTGAGAGTTAGGCACAGCAAGATTTATTATCCCCATTTACAACTGGAGAAATGTGTCTCAGAGAAGCTAGTAATCTGCCCCAAATCACACAACTTGTAGTGGAGGGCGTGGTGGTGCACGCTTGTAATCCCAGTACTTGGGAGGCTGAGACAGGAGGATCCGGGTTCGCTGCCAGACTTAGCTACTTAATGAGGCCCTCTTCAACTTAGTGAGACCCTGTTTCAAAATAAAGATTAAAAAATAGGGCTGGGGGTGTAACCCGGTGGTAGAATGCCCCTGGGTTCCATCCCCAGTACCACAAAACAAACAAACAAACAAACAAAAGACTTAGGGCTCCTGATAACTAATGTAGGGTTATTTCCTTCCCAAGTCAAATTCCAGTGGACCCTGGAACTCATTTCAGTTGGAACGAATTCATTCCTTCTTATTAGCAACTCTTGGGAAGTGGTGATTGAAAAGTAGTTGGAAACCAGCATCTTCTCACCTCCTGGTATCTCTCTTCCAACTCCTCTGAAGTCCAGGAGCCTCCTGTTCCCTTCTGGAAGCCCAAATCTCTCTATATTATTGGGGACCTCCACCCAAATGGCCTAGGGTGCAAAACCATCTCTCCACTAACTAGGGTTTTCATTCATGAACACTGCAAATGTCAGCTCAATATAAGGAGGACAGCACCAAAGCTTATACTATAATGTAAATGTGTGCTATAATTAGTTATTCTAGGAATAGGTTAAAAAAAACCTTGGTTATAATACTAAATGAATTTTGAACTGGTGGGATTTCAGGGTAGGGGTGGCAGAATAAAAAATATCTGGGTTAGGAGGTCCTTTGGGCATAAGTCACTCTTTCCATTAGTATTGTGTCTAGCTATGTTGCTTGGTAGAAAGTCTGTCTTAAAATACTGTTAAAGGATCACAGTAGCAAGCTTTTATTAATTAAGTACCTACTCCATGTAAAGCTATCTCCTGGGCACATTACATGCCCTGATTCAAGTCTCTTAGTAAGCTATCAGTAAGGGGGCAATAATCCTCATTTGACAGAGGTAAATAATAACAGCTGCCATTCTGTTTAGCATTTTTATGTGTAAAATGGGATGTAAAATTAAGTGAGATTAAATAAATTGACCAACGTCACATAGCTAATAGTAAGAAATGGCATTAAAATCCTGACTTCTATAACTTCAAGATTGTTTCCTCTTGTGCAGGACCAGAGACACTGCTGGGGATTTCATACATTCATACATTCATCTTCTCAGTCCACTTTTAATCATGAATCACTTAATAGAAAAAAGGATTAAATATATATATGTGTATATATATATGTATATATATATATATATAGTGTGTGTGTGTGTGTGTGTGTAGAGGAACATCTCTATCTCTATTATATATGTATATATTCACTATATATATATCTAACCATATATAGATATATCTATTCACTATATCTATATATTCACTATATCTATAGTGATATAGATATATTACTATATCTATAGATATTCACTATATTCACTATATATAGATAGTCCCCAACTTAGAATGGTTCAACTTACAAATTTTTCAACTTTATTATAATACAAAACTCATGTACATTTAATAGAAACCAAACTTCTGATTTAAAATTTTGATCTTTCCCCAGGCTAGCAAAATGCAGTATAATATTCTCTGAAAATGCTGGGCAGTGGTGGGGAGTACAGCATGATCACAAAGGTGAATAATAATACCCTGCAGCCTCCTGTGTTGCTAATCTATGTTACTAATTGCTAATTACTCTTACTGTTGCCAATCTATGTTCCCTGCAGTCCTGTTGGATGAGTTTTGTTTTTTGTTTTTTTTTTTTTTGCGGTACTGGGGATTGAACCCAGGGGCATTTTACCTCTGAGCTCCACCCCCAGCCCTATTTTTTATTCTTTCATTTTGAAACAGGGTCTCGCTAAGTTGCAGAGGGCCTCACTAGGTAGCTGAGGCTGGCCGCTAACCCGGATCCTCTGGTCTCTGCTTCCCAAGTACTGGGATTACAAGCGTGTGCCACCATATCTGTCTCTGTTGAATGATTTTTGGGACACTGACAGCTTCCCACCTCAAGGAACCATGTCAGTCTATTTATCTACCTGAGACCTTTTCCCAGTGTTATAGAAACTGTAGAGTGCTGAAGATTCAACAACCTCGGGGACAATCCTCAGCCAATAAAGAATGGAAATCTGTGGACAAATCTCCCAGCTTCCCTCCTGTCCCTTGGAGGGAGGATGCTGATATGTGTCCCACAGAGGCGACTCACTCACTAGCACACTCTTTCTTGACTCTCATTTCCTTTGTGCCCTCACTGGTGCATCAAAGGTGTCCCAGAATGCTTCCCCAAACCTCCCACACTGGAGTAGAGATGTACCCTCCCTATCGATGAGCACAGGAACCCACGACTCTGGGTGAATGACTTCTATGACATGAGAGTCTCAAAGCATGAGACAGAAGGAACAACAGAGGCCAAGATGCAAAGAGAGGATGCCGAAGCCACGGGAAGCCTGGGACCCAGCCCACCTTGAAGTCAACTCCAGTTTGACCTTGGCCTATCTGTACTTTGAACCTCAGCTACTTTTAAGTTGGGTTTTTGTCCCTTGCAATGGAAAGAGTACTATTGAGATGATGTTTATTTTCTTCTCTTTGCATATTTTTCTTCTCTAATATAGTACAAAAGACATTGTAATGCCAAAAATAACAATAGAGTTCTAAGAGAAAAAAAACAAACAACATTTGAAATGTCTCTGACAGTGTCACCTTGAATAGCCCATGTGGGGCACAATCCACCTTTTTCTGTTAGTATCGGTGGAAGCAGGCCTCTGTGAAACAATGGAGTCACTGGACCATGCACTGCGCAGGCAGTCACACTCCCCGAATGCTCCCACTGCAGTGGATGACAGAGGGTCTTTCCTTGTCAGCTCCACCAATCACCCAGACCCTTAGAATGGTTTGCATGTAGCTTTTCATTTGGCCCCAAAGCTGTGCCCAAGTTAATGACTTGGAAAAGCATGTCATCATCCATATAATCTGCAGAAACCAGAGAGCCCCAAACCAGGCATTTCCACTGCAGAGAAAGTGCTCACAAATCCTGCGCATTTTGACAATGTTTGCGTTGTTTCTTGAAGCTGTTTAATTAAACCCTGTGTAAACAGATGGGTTTATTTGTTTGGTCCTAATAGTTGTAAAATTTGGAGATTGTGCACAGTGACAATTACAAATATTTGTATTTACCAAGTAATATTCTATTAAAAATTTCCTTTATGCTGAAGAGAAGAGAAAATTGGTTTATTCTTTATGGAAACATACCATGAATCTTTTTCATAGCTAGATGTACTCACAGATTTCTGGGCATCCTTGGGAAGAGGAATGGAATCAACCACAGAGTACTGCTGCCCTTGGCCTAGAGCATGGAGACATCTTCATATACAGCTCCACGTCTGTGTCGTGAGGCAGACACAAAACAGAACAAAACTGGTTCAGATAAGAGGGATCCAACTCTCAAAAATGTGTAATTCCTTTAAACAGTAATTTCCTGTTTAGGAAACAACACTAAGATTAGAGATGTAAGGATCTATCATCTATCTATCTATCTATCTATCTAATCGATATCTATCTATCGATAGATAAAAAGATACAGGATGCAGAACTATTTATTTTAAAAAATGGAAACAATCTAAATGCAAAATAAGTCAGGCTTGGTGGCACACACTTGTAATCCCAGTACTTGGGAGGCTGAGACAGGAGGATCGCAGGTTCAAAGCCAGCCTCAGCAACCTAGTGAGGCCCTCTGCAACTTAGTGAGACCCTGTTTCAAAATAAACAATAAAAGCCGGTGTGGTGGTGCATGCTTGTAATTACAGTACTTGGGAGGCTGAGAAAGGAGGATTGCAGGTTCAATTGCACTACTTGCTGATTGCCTCAGCAAGTAGTGAGACTCTCATCAACCTAGCAAGACTCTGTTTCAAAAATAAAAATAAAAATAGGGCTGGGGGTGTAGTTTAGAAGTAGAATGCCCCTGAGTTCAATCCCCAGTACCAAAACAAACAAACAAACAAACAAACAACAACAACCCCCCCCCAAAAAAAAACAAAAAAAAAGGGCTAAGGGTATAGATCAGAGGTAGAACACCACTGAGTTCAATTTCTAGTACCACAAAACCAACAACTGAGGGCCTACTATATGTCAGTACAAGTCGGAAATACAGAGCTTTGAAGAATTCACAATTTAGAATGATCCAACAATTTAGTGATGCCCAACAGAATTTTCTGCAATAATAGAAATGGTCTCTGCACTGTCCAGTACAAGTATCTACTGGGCACTAAGAATGTATTTATGTATGTATTTAGTATGACTGAATATGGAATTTTACATTGAAATTTTAAATTAAAATTAATTTAAATGCAAGGAACCAATGTGGCTGGTGACTACTGCAGTAGAAAAAAACACATGGAAGTAATTTCAGTGCAGTCAGGGCTAGAGAAGCTCAGAGAAGGCAGGCATCCACTGTTTATCAAGGGCCTCAGAGAGGAGAGACACTAGCGCAGTGAGTCTTCATGTACAGGTAGGAATCCACTCTGGAGGGAGGAGTGTTTCAGGCAGAGAGTGCTGCAGGTGCAAAGGTACAGAGTTATGAGCGGGCCTGGCATTTTCAGGGGGAGAAAGATATGAGAAGGGGGGGCAAAGCTCATGTCCCATCACAAAAGATGAGCAGAATAAACAAAAAACAAATCCAGACATTTTGAGTTGTATAGAAAGAAGTCATTTGGGCATTGCTCTAAAGGAATAGTAACTTTGGGTGGTAACTTTCAAATTTAGTGTGTGTGTGTGTGTATGTGTGTGTGTGTGTGTGTGTGTGTGTGTGTGTGTGTGTTGCTAGAGATTGAACCCAGGGCCACATACCTGCTAGGCAAGAGTTCTACCACTGAGCTACATTCCCAGCCCTAGAAGTTTTTATATACTTTATCTTATTTAAACACCATAGGAAACCCATTTAACTGAAAGGAAAAGTGAGGCTGTGAGGATAAGTGACTGCCCAAAAACACACAAAGTAGCTGAACTTGGTTCCAACTTATAACTCATATCTGATTCTAAAGCCTACTTTTCACTCTATCAGGTACCCTCCACCCAGGAAGAGGTTTAGACTGAAACAGATACACCCTAAAACAGAATGCAAACCCTAAGAGATCTCCTTAAACCCTAAGATCTCATGGAGGCCGGGTGTGATGGTGCACACTTGTAATTCCAGTACTTGGTAGGCCAAGACAGGAGGATCACTGGTTTGGCAACCCTGTTTCAAATAAAAACAAGACCTGTTTCAAAATAAAAAATAAAGGGCTAGGGGTATAGCTCAGAGGGAGAATGCTCACGCATTCAATGCCCAGTACCCAAAACAAAACAACCAAAAATAAAATAAAAATTAATTAAAAGATCTCATGGATCATTCCCAACATCACAAAGGACAACTATCATCATGATTAAATAACTCTAGGTCTCTGTCAAAGATAGTTCACTGGGCTGGACTCTTCCAGGCCATTGTTTCGGTCTTATCCTCGTGGAGTCTGCAGATTACTAGAACCAATAGTCCTGGGTTTGGTGCTAATGTCCATGGCCACCTAGGCCCTACCCAGTGACCACACAGTGACAAAATCACAAGGTCCTAAAGGTTAATCAACTTGGTCTGGCAGTTCCTACCATTGCAAAGCCTCTTGAATTTTCAGGATCTGCTTCATGGACTATTGTCCTGACCATTGTATTTCTCTAACCTTCTTTAGATTCTACTCAATAGCCCTGGTTAACTCCCACAAACTGCCTGTACAGTGAAGCTTCCTAACATCTGTTCTGCTCTACTTGTGGGAATTCCTGCTAGGTTTGCCTGAAGTTGAACTCAAATTTTTTTCCCTGCTAATTAGGACAGCCAGAGAACACCAGGGGAAAAAGAAACATTTAGGAGTGTGTGCGCGCACGTGTGTGTGTGTGTGTGTGTGTGTGTGTGTGTGTGTGTGTTTGTGGGGGGGGAGCATCTTGTTTACCAACACCACAACCCTGCAGACACATACTATCAATTCACTCATAGCCCATGTATTAGACATTTCCTGTTTCCAATCATGAATATAGTAAAGACCTAACTTCTCTTAGAAGGCTGCTATCTCCCAGTTTGGGGTTTGGGAATTTTGAGCAGATGGATTAAACACAGAAGACTTATAGCTGGAAGAAAATGACTAAATAGTTATACCAAACACAATGAGCGCAATGAGTAAAACAGAGCTACCAAAAAAGAAATATAAATAAAGGAAGCTAAGAAAAGGGAGCAAAGAGATTCATATGATGTCATTATGGAAAAATCTGAAATCAGTAACTTTCGGTTTGGTGTAATTATTTTATGGTATACTGTACATTACAAAGATAGGGTGGGGGAGAACTCAGCATCATGTATTCCAAGACTGCGCCCTCTGAAGGTCTTAATTATGCCTTGGTTCCACTCAGCAGAGCTGCAAGATAGAAACACGAGGACTTAGGAAGGAGGATTAGCTGAATATTGGTAGCTGGGATTCTTAATTAGCTAAATTCATTTTTCTGAGCTCTACTCCTCAGAATAAGACAGTAAAATAGATTTAAGGCCAATACTTTCTAATGAAAGTAGACTGGTGAATATTCTCATTAATGAAGGCAGTAGATTCTACTGTCAAAATCTTTTCCCTTTTCCTCCTCCTCCTCCTCCTCTTCTTCCTCTTCTTATTTTCCTCTTCCTCCTTCTCCTCCTCCTCTTCCTCCTCTTCCTCTTCCTCCTCCTCCTTCTTCTGTCTTCTTCTTGGCTACGAATTGAACCCAGGGGCACTCTACTACTAAAGTACACCCTAACCCTTTTTATTATTTTTATTTTAAAACAGGATCTTACTAAATTTCCCAGGCTGGTCCCAAACTTGGATCCTCCTGCCTCAGTTTCCTAAGTTGCTGGGATTATAGGCATGCATCATTGCACCTGGCTTGTATTTTTTTCTTTAAAAATTTTTGTATATTTTTTACATAAATTTATAAATATGATTATTATGACCACTTTTTTTTAACAGAGTAGTCTTTCTCCCTCTTTTACCTTTTTTGCTTGGTCTCCTCTCTACTCTCAGTGAAGCACACATTGGATACCAGTAGTCCTAGATGCCACCTAATGTGTGTGCATTCACATTTTGCTGAAACACACATGGTCTTTAATTATTGTTTATTTGGCCAAGTAAATAGGATCATGTTATACATTTTTATGCATCTGGCTTTTCTCAATACTTCATGTAAATATTTCCAATTTCCATATGGCTCGAATTCATAGCTAGTGTGTGTGTGTGTGTGTGTGTGTGTGTGTGTGTGTGTGTGTGTGGTGCTGTGGGGTACTAGAGATTGAACCCAGGGATGCTCTACCTCCGAGTTACACTCCCAGCCCTATTTTATTTTTTGTTTTGAAACAGGGGCTCTCCAAGCTACCCAGGCTGGCCTCAAACCTGTGATCATCCTGTTTCAGGCTCCCACATACTGGGATTACAGGCATATGACCATGCCTGGCTAATTCAGTCTTTTAAACAACTTTTTAACATTTGATGCTGCAGAAGTACTAATGATTTCTTGTGAATCTCTCTCTCTCTCTCTCTCTCTCTCTCTCTCTCTCTCTCAGGCTTTTACCTTATCAACTATAATAAACATTTTTGCCCTGTTTTAAAAAATGTTCATTTTCAATTGGGTGCATTGTAATTTTACATCATATTGGGGTACAGAGTGTTAGGAAAATATATGCACACACTCTTGTTGCCCTCCCCACCAGGTTCCCCCTCACCCCACAAGTCTTTGAGATTGGAATTGGAGATTTTGTATATGTTCATAGCATTATTTCTACTATTGCATTCTTTATAACTTTGTCCCTCCCTCCCTTCCCTGATCACTCTCAGCCACTCCTCTAGAGTCTCTGCTCATCTATCTGATGTTGCCTTTATTGCCAAATATCTCTCTAGCTTCTACATATAGGAGAACATTCATCTCCTTGTTCTTTGGGACTGGGTGTACTCACTTAGCATAATATTTGCCCTGTTTTTTAAAAAAATCTTTCCTAAAAGGGAGATTCCTGGATCAGAAAATGGGAAAAAATTTTTAAAAAGAAAAGATGCCCCTAGGCTTTGTTTTGAATATGACCTTGAACATTCATTCTTCCTCCCCGGACTGTTTTCTCACTGGCAATACCAGCCTGTCTGACTACAGAGGACCTTGAACATCCTTTCCAGTTTGTCCTCAGGTTCTCTGCTTGTGTGCAGAGCCCACTGCCCTGTGTTTTGCTGCAGCCAAGTGGGAATCATCACTGCTGCTGACTCAGGAGCCAGCGTCCTGCCTGTCTGAGTCTCTGGATTTGAGACCTATGTTTTGCCCAGGGATGAGTTCCTTAGCTGCAGCCCTGATTTCCAGGCAGGATTCTTCTGAACTGCTCTGCTGAAGGAGGCTTACCTTGATTCCTTCGTGCCTCCCTGACACAGGGGTCTAGATGAGAACTGGACTGAGTACCAAGCTCCAAGCTTCTGCTGTTTATGCTGAGATTTACCTTGATCGAAACGAAAGGTGCCTCAGGTCACACTCACAGCAACTTCTGCATTTGAGCACTTTTCCAGAGTGCTCCTTCTTTTCTTTTAATAAAAGAAAATTGGTTCTTGAGTGACCAAACCACTGAATGAAAAGGAAAAAGTGGTGCACAGTGACTTTGTAAGGTTTTCTGTTCTGAGTATGTTTAGCCATATTAAGCCTTCTGGACCAAGGAGAGAGAATTGCTTTATTTGCTAAATCTGTGGAGCTTCAAACACATGCTTCAGTTAGACCGAATAATAGCAATCGCTTATTGAAAGTGTACCAGGTAGTCAACCTCAACCTAGGCACTTCACTGCACACTCTCATTTAATCCTCAACCCCCCCCCCCAGGCTGAGGTTTGCGAATTCTTATTGTCAACATTTTACTGATCCGGAATTCCCCTCAAGGTCACAGAGCCGGGAGGTGGTGCAGTCTCTCTGCAGAACCCACAATCTCAGCACAGAGCAATACTGCAATGGGACTGGGCAGCAGGAGACAAGTGGGACAAAATTACTGCATGGCTTCTTGACTGTCAGCAATGTCACCTGCAAACCAGGCTGAGCTCTCACACCCATCATCAATAGAAGTTCCAGGTGGTAACAGCTCCCACATTAAAATCTCCTGAACACAGACACACGGGCTCACACCACATTTCACATGTGGTGGGGTAGACAGGAGTCAACGCAGACTTGGCTCACACCCCAGCTCTACCTGCAGACCCTGGGCAAGGTTCCTCGCCTTTCTATCGAATTGCACCGGGGGATCTTTCTTGCCTGCTTCGCTGAGCCTGGAGAGGCGGGAGCCACAAGAGACCGCCCTGGTTCGCCCGGTTCACACCAGAGCAGAGGTTTCGCTGTAAAATCCCGTTCCCTTTCCTTCCTCGGGGAGAAGAAGAGAGGCAACTTGGATGCACAAGGCCGCCCTCTGTGCCCTCTCCTGCCTGGCTACCAGCTTGCCTCCAGTGTCCTAGCATAAACTCGGGCGTCAGGGCCGGTGCCCGCCGCCCTTTTTTCAGTAGGCTACTCCATACGGCCGGGTGGACACGGGTTTTCTCAAATAGCTATTTATTTGCTTATCTGCAAGGAAGGAGGGGGGCACAAAGTGATCGAGGACAAAATCAATTACTATTTTTCATCTTTGACAAAGTAATTAAGGCCGTAGTGACTGGCTAATTCCGACCCGATGGCTGCGCGGTGATGGATGCAGATTTACTGCCTCCCTGGCTGCGGCGCGCCAGGCCGGATTATCACTCCAAACAGGCGGCTGCGGGGGGGGGGGGCAGGGGCCCGAGAGGAGAGGACGTGAGTCTCTTACACTCCCGCTGCCCCCCCCCCGCTTTTTATTTTTTTTTCCACCCTCTGCGCTTCCCAGCAGCTGACACACAACCCCTTGCACCACAAGCTGCCTCTGGGTCCGGCCCCCTGCAACTCTGCACACCCTTTCCCGCCCTCGCACCCCAACACTCTTGCTCTGCCGGCGCGGGTAACGCTACTCCCACGTAGACCTCAGAGCGGCCCCCTAGGCCTCTCGGCTGGGAACACTCTCCACCCCGCCCCGCCTTTCCAGAATCTTGCGGCTGAAAGTGGGGGGGATATGGAGAGCCCGAAGAGCGCCTTCCCCCTCCCCGCAGCCTTTCCTGCACGTCAGCCGCCTCTGCAGGGCCTGACGCGCAGCCGGCCCCACGCGGGAACCCAAGTGCGCACTTGGCCGGGGAGGGCCAGCAGGCGACGCGTCAGGCCTGGAGATTGAGCGGGGGCGCCGTCGTCACTCACTCCCAGGGCCGCAGCTGGGGGAGGCGAGAAGGCCGGCAGAACTCCGCTGCTGCCGCACACTTCTCCCCCTCCCGCCCTAGCCAGGCGCGTCCGTGCGCCCCGAAACGTCAGGGTGCCGGGTGGGCGTTCCATTAGCTCACAGTCCATTGCGGGAGGGGGTGGTGCCCAAATGCAAAATTGGAGACTGGCCAGAACCTTTAGGAGTCGTGACTGTTCCTCGTGGAAATCCGCCCAGGGACCGCAGAGGAAGGCTACACCGAACTAGGGGAGCGAAGCGCCTCGTGGTTCCACTGCAGCCAACTACTACCAGAAGCCAGGCCCAGCCAGGCCTACAGTTCTCAAATTCCAGTCTTGCTCCTTCTGGGAAATTGGGGTCTGTTTCGGAAGAAGCGCCCGACAGCCCCCCCCCCCCCGCCTTGAGCCAAGAGTCTGGGGTGTTTCCCAACCCCAGCTAGGCCTGAAATATTTGCCCCTGCCAGATTCGCATCTAGCCAAACCTTCTCCAGCCAGGGCCTATCACAACCCCACCCTAACCCCTTATCCCTCCTTGGCTGTTTTCCCTCGAAAACAGCTCTCTTGGAGAGAGCGCGATTGGCCCCCTGAACCGGCCTGTTTTGGAAGGTGGTTAGGGGCTTCTCCAGGGTTGGAAAGAGACCTTCTGAGCCTCTGTTTCCTCAACTTTAAACTTGAGATAGTTTCTCAAAGGCTGTTGCCAAGATTAAATGCGACGATTTCATGGAAAGCCCTTGCATACTAGTTCAATACTGAGATCTCAATAAACGCTAGCTCAAAACTGCAATAAAAAGGGGCCTGGAGTCACCTTGCAAGGTGACTCCAATGGATGGTCTGTCTTCTCGGAGAATCTACCCCTCCCCCGCCTCAAATAGTGCAGACAATGAGTCCCCAGCTGGCTGCCCTCCGGAGGGGCAGGCAGGAGAGGCGGCGCGCAGAGGCATCCAGAACTCTCGGGCATCTCGGGAGGGCTAAGGAGGGGGTAACACAGTGCCCCCGGCGCCCGCTGCAATCTGCCGCGGCAGCCTCCGCCTGCGGCCCAAGGGGCATTGTCCTCCTGCCGCGTGGAGACTGCCTAGCAGAGTGCGAAGGCGCGGACCCGGAGGCGGTGGGCCGGGCAGCGGGCAGCAGGGAAGAGACAAAGTGCTTTCTGTAGGTAGCTTCTCATCCCGAGGCCGGGGTTCCCGAGCTAGGCCCGCAACGAAAGAAGGGTAGGGAAGTTTTACCGCGAATCCCTTTCTAGTCTTTAAATTACATCTTCTTTGTAAAGGTGTCTTCCCTTTTTAATGATTATAGCCATTGCTTTGTGCCAACAAGGAAGTCCATAATCCATCTTTCAATTGTCTTGGCCACCCCGACCGCGCTGCTTCCCACATGGCCAGCCCTGCACCCTGGTTGCTGGGGATCTTGATTTTGAGGGTCTCCAAGACCCTTCCTTTCCCAAATCAGGTCTGACTCTGCTGGATTTTCCTTAGAAGGGGTATTAGGAAAGAATGGGTTTCCTTTGACTTTGAAAGGGGCTTGAGAACCAGGTCAGTGCAGGAAATAATTTCCTTATTTCTCTAAAATATTTTCAGAAGAACATAAAAAGTACAATTATATTCAGGATTTTCTCTTAATAGTGGCAACGGAGATAAAATCCAAATGCAAAGCAAAGACTAGATCTCAATTTTTAAGCAAAATTCCAGGATCCCTCCAAGACTGGTTGTCTGGGAGAGTAGGGCCCTGAGACTCTGAAGTCCGCACACAGGCAGGGTGGGTACACTCTC
Source organism: Glis glis (assembly GCA_004027185.1). Classification (NCBI taxonomy): domain Eukaryota; kingdom Metazoa; phylum Chordata; class Mammalia; order Rodentia; family Gliridae; genus Glis; species Glis glis. The sequence goes on from PVJS01007077.1 coordinate 29,499, forward strand.
GCCAATGCGGGACTGCAGGCTGGTGTCTGCACCAGCCACTGCAGAGCTGTGGGGCTACGTGCTGGCAGACCCTCCGCAGCCTTCGGAGTCATGTTCTGGAATCCGCTGAAGATTCGGGGAGACTGAATTTAGTGGAAAACGGAGACGCGATAGTGATTTAACTCCCTCCCCCGCTCCAAAGCGATAGCCCAATCCACTCTGTTGGCGGCTGCGCCTAGACTTGGGTGCAGTGGGACGTGTCCCTCTCATGTTTCCCTTAATTAGGAGGAGGCAAACTTTTGTCGTCCCCTCCCACCGGCTTTGGTTTAGTAATCAGACCCACATGAGTCACGCCAAACACTCAGCCCCCTCCTGCTGGAGTGACAAACTGGCCAGTGTACTCTAGGTTGTTGTCCCTTTAAAACTCGAATCCAAAGGGGTAATGATTTATCAAGATTGTATTATCAAGAAGATGTCCACCGAAGGGCACCTTGCTTTGCACTGACGCAAACCCGGCCCTTCCCAAGGAGATATAGAAAGAGCCTCTCCCGCGGAGCCAAACCCAGTCTTGTCAATAGCGGGTTTCATTCTACCGGCTCAGTCCTTTGCCTGTGCCAGACATGGTAAGTGTTCGCTTTTGTTCTTTTAAGAGGAAAGGTTGTTAAGGGGATAAGGGAGGACAGCTTCGTTTTGGACATTTCTTTCTGAAATATCTGTGCATTGGGTGAAAGGGAGCAAGGAAGACAATTCTCACAGCCGCGGGTACTGTATTTGTACTTGTGAGCATTACCTGAGGTCAGAAAGAGGTTCCCTAGGCTGTAGAGCTGAGAGAGGTTAGGTGGCTCCCCAAGACGCGATCCCGGGCACTGTCCGCGGTGCTGAAAAGCCAGATGCCGGTAACACAGGCAACTCGCTCTGGGTCCTAGAGGCTATTGAGACAGAAATGCTGGTTGAAGTCGAGGTACTTAGATTTGTTGCAAATTAAGGAGTCCTGATCTGTGCATTTGTGAAAAGGGAGTTAGCTGCGAGGCGTACGGTTAAAGTGAATGTAATACGATTATTCTTACAGTATAATAATTAGTATTGTGTAGGAAGCAGAGGGATAACACCAGGTGAGAAAGCGGATGGAAACTGCACGGCTGGCAATTCTTTTCATTGAAATTCTTTTCTGCTGAAATTCAATTGGGAGAAAGCAAATGAAAATTCTTTGTGAGTTTTGGTCCCCATAAAGAATAGGGATGTGAAGGATGTTAGTCTTCTGGGGGTGGGGGAGACAACAAAACAAAACAAAAACTTTGCACCGACATTTCTGGGAATTTGGAAGTGAATGTAGGTCGTGTAAGATAAACCCGGTGGTACTTTGTGTTTTAAGTCTGGTTTACTGTTTTCGTTGTTATTGTTGTTATTTTGATCGTGATTCTTATTCTCGCCTTTGCTACCCGGCCGCGGGGGGTGGGCTTGGAGCCTGGGATTCGTGCAACCGAAGTGGCCTCCAGCACTCGCTGGTGCCAGGACATCAGCTTTGTGGTCGCAGCTTGTCTATCGCAAAAGAAAAAAAAAAGGCAATGTGCATTGTTGAATGACAAAGGAAATGGGGCGGAAAATTAAAGAATCTTTCTACAATGGTGATGGGGACGCGGGCACCCCACAGCCGTGATTTGAAATCCAAAGAGGGCAGGGAGCTCTTGGCTGTAGGGCTATTTCCACCCTCCCCCATCACCCTCCAAAAACCATTTCTGCCTCTTTTCTTGGTCCATCCTCCATCAGAAAGGGAATATTAGCCACTTTATGTCATCTGGTTATTGATAAGACTGACGAATTGAAAACTACTGATTGAAGTGGCGAAAGAAAAAAAAATCCAGATTTCGTTTGCTCCCCGGATATTGTGTTTGGACCTGAGTAGTAGTGAACGTCTTCATACGTAGATACAGGTATATTTTAAAGCTGCCGTGACTTTTTTTTTTTTTTTTTTTGCCCGAACTTGACGTTGTGTTTGCAGGATTGCAGTGCTTCCAAGGAAATGAATAAACCACCAGCCAACAGCCTGGAGGCGGCGGCCCCGGGCCACCGGGATAGCCCTTGCGCGCCCAGGAGCAGCCCGGAGCAGGAGCTTCCCGCGGCGGCGGCCGCGCCGCCTCCACGTGTGCCCAGGTCCGCTTCCACCGGCGCCCAAACTTTCCAGCCCGAGGACGCGCGAGCCTGCGAGGCCCAGCGGCCCGGAGTGGGGTTTTGCCAACTGAGTAGCTCGCGGGCGCAGGCTGCCTCTGCGGCCCTCCGGGACTTAAGCGAAGCCCACGGCGCGCAGGCCACCGCGCCTTCTGGGGGCGCGGGGCCCGGCAACGCGCTGCACTGTAAGATCCCGGCGCTGCGCGGCTCGGAAGGGGACGAGAGCGTGAGTGTGGGCAAGGGCACGCTGGAGCGGAACAATGCCCCCGCGGTGGGCTGGGTGAACATGAGCCAGAGCACCGTGGTGCTGGGCACGGATGGAATCGCGTCGGTGCTCCCGGGCAGCGTGGACACAACTGCCACGCAGGTAAGCAGGGCGCCCGCGGTCCGCGCCGCCTCCTGCTCTCCAGCCGCGCGCCAGGCGAGCCGGGCTGTGGTGGGTGCACGTGTGCTTATGGGGAGACCGGTTGGCAGTGCCAGGTGGTGGGTGCCGTAGGCAGCTTTGGGGCTTTGGAAGCTCGCACTGCGCTGGGGTCGTCAGCTCAGGGCTCGAGGGCTGCAGTGACCCTGCCAGTTGGGCCCGCAAACTGCCCCTTCCAAGCCTCGGTGGTAGCGGGAATCCGGGTGCTGATCTGTGAAGTAGTTGAAACCAATAGATTCTACCCCTTCATGCAGGTGCGACTTCCCCTCCTGCCAATTGATGAATCTTTTCGTCCTTTAAAAAAAAAAATCTTAATTTAAAAGACACGCAGAGAAAAGCCTGGGGAAGGGGGCGGGCGGATTAATATGTGTTCTATAAATTGCGAGGTGGCAGTTTATCACCTGTGAACTCATTTGATGAGAGGCAGGTTTCCATGAGGCTCCTGAAGCTTAAGCTTCAGGGCCTGTCTTTCCCAGGCACCCTTCCAAAACCTGGCATCTAATTTCCCATCATAATTTTTATTGTTTTCTAAAGCGGCCCACCTCAATCGTATAAGCTTTGGGCCTCACCTACCTGGATCTACTCTTGCATTTCATCCTTTACTACTCAGCCAGAGGCATGAAAAGCCCATAGATGCCCCAGTTAGGGATAAAGACCCCCTCCCCCATAGGCTTTTGTTTGTATCCATTTCCTCCCAGTCTTTCTCCTTCCTTCTCTGATCTCTTCTATTCTACCCACTTCAGCCCTTCTCTTTCCATTGCCTGCCTTTCTTCTATCTCCTATCCTGGCTGAACTCAGGGTCTAGGCATGTGTGGAGGGGTTCCTCAGGGAAGCAGACTGGATCAGAATATCTATCTGCCTATGTGAGGCGTAGTTTATACAGCCCTTGTGTCCTTAGTCACACTAACTTTTGTACACACACACACACACACACACACACACACACACACGCACATTCTTACTTATCCACAGGCCCAGCTGGCAGGAGCTCAGCTGTTAGAATAACTAGACATGAACATAAATTTAGACATTCCCACTCACCCTTGGGTTTGGGTTCTATTGCCAGGGTATTGGTGTTTGTGTATTAGCTGCCTTCGACAGCATGGACCCAACAGTGTGACCCCAGATGGAGAAGAATACTTGTTTCTCCTGCCTTGCTTAACCTCCGCACTGCGGCAAAAGGAGCTGGGACTCCCACCCTTTCACCACCAAGGATTGGAGGGTGGGGCTAGGGGCGGAGATAGTATGGGGAGGATGTTAAAGATGTTCAGGCTTTTGAGAGTATTTTTTAGCCCTGCTCAGCTTTCTGATTGTGCCTTTCTGATACCTACCCTGGGCCTCCTGCTACCTTCTGGAGACCTCCTCTCCTCCAGACAGCTGCTGCTTTATCCTCCATGGCCTGTAGAACAGTGTGGGACACCCCAGGTTGTTAACAACAAGGGCATGGAGGGTGACTGAGGAGGTAGAAGCTGTGCAGTGGCCTGACTCCCTGAAAGCTTTGTGCAGTGACCAGGTGCCCTGAGCACTTATAGAGTTCATCAGAGGTGGCCTCACCCCCAGATTTTCATGCTTAGTAGTGAGGCATTCCAGAACCACGTACTGCCCCCCAAAATAATTTTATGTGAGCTTGGAGAAGTGAGCCCCAAAGACTCATAGACTGCTGGAGCTGGCAGGTGCCTTGGGAGACAGTTATTCTAAGCCTCTCCTTTAACAGATGGGGACACAGAGGCTTAGAGAGAGCATGTGGCTTGCCTAGGGTTGTTTATTTATTTTTGTGGTACTGGGGATTATTTATCTGTAGACCAGAACTTGAGGTTCCAGGTGGCCTGTCTCTTACCATATCTACCGTCTCTGTTTTCTCTCTTGTTTCATCTCCAAATATCCATCTTGCCCATCTCCCTTGCTCCAGGTTTGAAGGATGCTTCCCTTAAATTAGCTGAGCAGGCAGGTTCTTCTGCCTGAGGGGTTGGGCAGAGAAACTGAGGCAGGGGATCTGGCTGGCTTTAAGCATTGCAGCTCTCTTTCTGGCCTTAGCACACACTTCAGCGGAAGACTGAGTTGAGGAAGGGGTGCAGTGAGGGTTTTTTGAAGGAAGGGAGAAGTTGGTTAGGAACCTGCTTGCTGGGAACTCTAGGCATGATGTTGGGGGCCTGCTTGCCAAATGAACTCTTGGTGAGGGGTTGGGTTGAAGGGACCTGCTTGCAATCAACCTACAGGTTCAAGATTTGGGGCAAGCTGCTTGCTGGTGTGCCCTGACTGTTGGATTTGGGGAAGAGGGGTTGTGGGGTCTGTTTAAGATGGATGTTCACATCAAAATCGGGGGGGGGCTGCTTGCTGAAAGACTCTCAGTGCAGGGTCGAGGGATGAGAGCCCTGCTTGTAGATGCATCCTTTCTTTAGATTTGGGGTCCTGCTTGCCGATGCATCCTTGGTTGAAAAGTGGGGGCCTGCTTGCTGGGAAGGACCCTCAGTTTGGGGGGGAGGGCGGAATGGGGCCTGCTTGTGGACCTACCCAGGCTGTTATCCGACAATGTGCTTTTCCGCCCCCAGGAGGACGAGCAAGGGGATGAGAATAAGGCCCGAGGGAACTGGTCCAGCAAACTGGACTTCATCCTGTCCATGGTGGGGTATGCAGTGGGGCTGGGCAATGTCTGGAGGTTTCCCTACCTGGCCTTCCAGAACGGGGGAGGTATGGCTTTTCAGCTCTTTCCGCCTGCGGCGTGGCGGGGCGGGCACTCGAGGGTTGGAGGGGACCCAGAGCCCTCTGCAGGGGCCTGGGAGAGGACTTAGCCTCCTCACACTCTAGTCCCATCCCCCGTGGGCTGGAAGCCGAGAGCCAGCCTAACCGGTTGGTTGGTTGGCAGAAGGTCCAGGAGGCTTTTGTCTGGAGACTGGGCATGGGGCCCCAAGTTTGGAGGACTGGGCCAAGCGGGTGAGAGACTCTAGCTGCCAAGTGTTCAGGAAGTGGTGGCAGTCCTCCCACCCAATTGCCTTTAGATCCAGTAGCTGTGCTGTCCTGGAGGCCCGAATTGAGGATATATTAAGATGATAACTTGGAGGGCTGGGGGTGTAGTTCAGTGGTAGAGAGCTGGTGCAAGCCCCTGGGTTCAACCCAGTACTGCAAAGAAAAAAGAACATGTATATATATCCTGGAAACCCAGCCTCCATAGGAGACTTTGAGAATGGGCCATCGGATCCTTTGGAATGCAGAATGTAGGCGAGCCAGGAGGGAGGGGACAGGGCTGGAGGTTAAGCGCACTCTTGGAGACCTTTCAGAAGCACCCCACCCCAACACACTCCGTCTTGGGTAGAAACAGGGCATATTTTGATTTTACTAAACTCGTTTAGCAAAAACAGGTTTCCTTCCATTTGTCGGAAACCGAGTGAAAGATGCTGCTTTTGAACGAAAACCATTTCAGTTGCGGGGCCACTGGAATCCACGGTACCTCTTGTGTACACATGGAGAAGAGCCCCAGACATAGTCAGGATCCCCTTGGCTTGCTTGCCCGAGGCCGAGGCTCCACCGGGCTGGCCGCGGGCCCCCCAGGTCAGCGGACAACTAGCTCTCTAATACAAAAATACGCACCGAAAGTTCCATTTGGCACCTTCACAACTGGACCGAAGGGACAAGAAACACGCCTCCTCGCCCCAGAGATCGTTTCTTTCTTTCCCTTTTATGTGTCTTCGTGTCTCTCCGGGCTGAGTTTGGTGCACGGGAGGAACAGGTGCTGCACCAGGGGATGGTTACCACAGAAAGATAGATGCCCTTCCCCCACTCCAAATTAGGACACGCTGACAAGTACTTATGAGGACTGCAGAGTTTTTGCAATGGGGGGGTGAAACCAAAGAACTGTGCTGGCCACACCAATATCGACACCCCTGTTGGGTTTCCGTTTGGTTTTCCCTGGGGAGTCCTCAAACCCAGTGCAGAAAATGGAGAAGAGGCACTAAAATAGGGCTTGCAGGGACTGAAAGGGAGATGGGTACTGGGATGGAGGGTGGGGAGGGAATCCCAACCAAAGGAGCTGTGCCTGCGCTTTGCTCTCGGGTTATCTGCAAAGTGCAGACTGTGCACGCAGCAGAGCCATTCCGGGGCTCTAAGAGGAGCCAGACACCTGGAGGAGGGGAGACAGGGAGGTAGCCTTTTCCGCACTGCGGCTCTGCTTGGGGTGGCAGCCTTCAGTGTGGAGAGCTCACCCCTTCCTTCTCCAGAGCAGAAGGATTGCACAGTCCACATCTTTCCCCCAAACCCTATCCAGAGAAGATTAAGCAGGATCCCTAGTTTTACTCCCCAGCAGCCCAATGCTGCTGCTGGCAGGAAAGGTCTTTCTGTGGGACAGGACAGGGATTTGGGAGAAGGGTGAGCACAAAGATCCGGAGGAGAGAAGGATCAGGTTTCTTCTGCTGAGCACTGTGTTCTGAGTTCTGGTATCTCTAGTCCCAGAATTGACCCTGACCCACGCAGCAGCACCTCCTGGTCAAAACCTTTCCAAAGGTCTTGGTAATTTCCTCAGTCCCTTCTAGACAACCTCAGAGAACCCTTGAAAGGAAAGAACACTAGAGAACCCAGCAAGCCTGTGGAGGCCTTCCAAGGTACTAATGGCCTGGGTTGGGCATTCTGCAGAATAAGGAAATGAAGGGCAAATGGCTTCAGAAGCTCACAGTCTAGACAAGACACCCACACAAGTACTATCAAGTGATCAGTGCCTGAGCCAAGCTACTGTGGGAGGACACGGAAGGGAGACTTGGTGGCGGGTGCATTTGAGTTAACCCTGAAGGCTGGAAGGGACTTCTGAAGACATTGAGAAGTGTGTGCTGGTGGTGGTGGAGGGGAGGGGAGAGACAGGCATCTGGGCTGCCTGGGGGGCAGAGCAGGCCCAACCCTGGTGGGCAGGTGTGTAGGTACTTGGGTAAGTGTAGAGGAGGGCTCTGGGAACCTAGTTTAGCAGAGTTGAGGTCCTTGAAGGGCCTCCCCTCTCATGAGATTTCACCAGATCTGCCTCCAGAAGTGAGTCAAAAGCATAGATGTGTTGATCCCTGGAAGGGCTTAATTTGGGGAAATTAAAATGCTGTAAAAAAATCAAAGTCCATGAACATAAAAACGCTTAGCATCCTGTCTGATGGGAAATTGAAACAAAGAGTGTATTTGCATGCTTAACTTTATGACTTTGGGAGGAAGGTTCTAAAATGTCCTGTGGATACCTCTTGTTGAGCTAGAATAATAAAAGCACCTTCACAGAAGGAGCTGAACTGTCTTGTAGTGTATTGAGAGGAGCCCGGCCCCCAGCCCAGAGGTTTACTGTGGGCCAGTGTGCACCTTTACTTCCCAGGCCTCTCACTCCCCACTCTTTCTTTCCAAGGTGCTTTCCTCATCCCTTACCTGATGATGCTGGCACTGGCCGGGCTGCCCATCTTCTTCCTAGAGGTGTCACTGGGCCAGTTTGCCAGCCAGGGCCCAGTGTCTGTGTGGAAGGCCATCCCAGCTCTACAAGGTAAGTCTAGCCTGTCTCTCGGCCTCCTCACCCTGCCCTCCCTCTCTGCCACCATGCAGCCCCAGGGAGGAAGATCTGCTTTTGTGACAGGTGGCACTCACTTCCTCCTTCCTTTATTTGATCCTTCTGAAGTGGCCCATGATCATCGTTGCCATTGCTAAGTTCCTGGCAGAATGCCTCAATGTCCCAGGTAGACACAGCATCCACCCCACTAAGAGTACGTTCATCTGCACCAGCATCGTCCATCTGCACCAGTGTCAAGACCTAGGGCCTCACCCTGGGCCCAATTGTAAGAATTCCACAGGATTTGGGGTGGAATGAATCCTTGGGCTTTTTGCTTTTGCAGGCTGTGGCATCGCGATGCTGATCATCTCTGTCCTAATAGCCATATACTACAATGTGATTATTTGCTACACACTTTTCTACCTGTTTGCCTCCTTTGTGTCTGTGCTACCCTGGGGGTCCTGCAACAACCCTTGGAACACGCCAGAATGCAAAGATAAAACCAAACTCTTATTAGGTAAGTTTGGATATGCTTTAGGTGTGTGTGTTTTGAGCTATTTATTCATTCAAGAAAGATGAATAAAGCACGTACTATATATGCCAGGCCCTAAACTAGGTTCTGGGGGTACAAAGATGAACTCAAACAACCAGAAGCAGCTCATGGCTCTGAGGAGGGGTGATCAAATTTGTGTTTGCTGGAGTGTGTGTTAAAAATGGAGATTCATCCCAGCACTTGAGAAGCTGAGACAGGAGAATTGTAGGTTCGAGGCCAGCCTCAGCAACTTAGTGAGACTCTCAGCAACTTAGTGAGACCCTGTTTCAAAATAAAAAATAAATAGGGCTGGAAGTGTAGCTCAGAGGTAGAATACCCCTAGTTCAATCCCTAGTACCATCACCACAAAAAAAAAAAAAAAAAAAGAGAGAGAGAGAGAGAGAGAGAGATTCATAGTCCTATCCAGGCTTTACCTGGGATGCAGTTGGCTTTATTAGATTAAGTGGGGGCAGGCAATTTGCATTTTTACAATACAAAACCTGCCAGAATTTTGTTTCCTTTCATCAAGTATTTGTCAGAGCAGAAGGTAGCAGGTCTTGCCTTTCTGAATGGGAAGCTGCCTTTGGCCAAGGTTAAGCACTGTACAATTTGAAAAGTGATGTTATAGGTGCTAGAGTCTAGGAGAGGTATGCAGGTGATCCCAGGGCCACATGTCACAAAATACTGCTCATTGCACATGGTAATAGACACACTAAGTCGGCGTGGTGGCTCATGCTTGTAATCCCAGTACTTGGGAGGCTGAGACCGGAGGATCCTGGCCAGCCTCAGCTAATTAGTGAGGCTTCCGCAACTCCATGAGACCTGGTTTCAAAATAAAAGATAAAAAATAGGGCCGGGAGTGTAGCTCGGAGGTGGAAAGCCCCTGGGTTCAATCCCCGGTACTGCAAAAAAAAAAAAAAAAAAAATAGACACACTGATAGACATGTGCACAATGGTGCCTAGAGGACGTGAGTCGGCAGGAGAGTTGGGGAGAGGCCCTGGAAGACTGTTTCATGTGTGAAATCCATTGGGACTTGAGGACTTGGGGGGGCTGTCAGCTTCTTGGGTGGAGAGTAAGAATGAATGAGAGGGGAGCAGGGCTTTCTGGTCTAGAAGCCGTCTCTGCTGTTGGCTGTACATGGGTCTGGGTCAAATAGCTTCTCTCTGCATCTTTGTTTTCCTCACTTGAGAAATAGTAATGATATTCTGCACCCTACCTACTGCATGGACTGCTGTACAGAGAAAAGATACGAGGGCTATGAGAGCTGTTACAAGGTATAAAACTACAAATAGAAGGAGCTAGTATCAGTCACTTTTGAAAGCTCTGGTCATTTTAGTGAGGATCCATAAGCAAGGGGTTTCTTCTTTCCCTGGTAGATCTGTTCCTCTTTCTTCTTCTTCTCCTCCTCCTCCTCCTCCTCCTCTTTCTCCTCCTCCTTGTGGTAGTGGGGATTGAACCCAGGGACATTTTACCTCTGAGCTACATCTACAGTCCTTTTGTTTTGAAACAGGGTCTCACTAGGTTGCTGAGAGTCTCCCTAAGTAGCTGAGGCTGGCCTCAAACCTGTGATCCTCCTATCTCAGCCTCCTAAATACTGGGATTACAGGCAGGTGCCACCACACCTAGTTCTGTTCTTCTTAAGATGGGTTTGTGCTGAGGCAAGCTGCCTGTCCTTGCTCTTAATGGCGACCTCCCAAGTCAACTCTTTCCCCCATAGTCTGCACAGCACAGAACTTGGGCATAATTTGGCCCTTTGAGCATAGGAACAAATGATGAATTCTTTCTTCTTTCAATTCCAAGACAGACACACATACCAAAAGACAATAATTCATTCGAGAGTATTTTTTACACACATGTGCATGTGCATACATACCATGTCCAGCCTCCAGCTGGGGAAGCTTTGAATAACACTGAAAGAGAACTAAAATTAGAATGGTTTCCCATTAAATCCAACCCCGTGCACCTGGAAGTGCTCAGGAATAGACGGGGATTTGTGAAGGTCCCTAGATGTGTGGTTCTCTAGTTGTTTGACCAGGAGTAAGCGTCCCTTAGCCTCTCTGGGCCTCAGTGTCCTCGTCTTTGCAATTAGCCTGTCGATGATTTCTTAGGTTAGAACAGTGATTCTCAAGCCCAGCTACTACACATTAGAACCACCTGGGAAACAACAAATCAAAACATCACTTAGGTTCACCCCAGACCCACTAAAATCAGATTATCTGGGACAGAAGCTATAAATCTGCATTTTTAAAGTTTTCCAAGTGGACACCACTAGACTTGAGGTTTTCCACATCATTTTTTTTGTTGTGTTTTGGTTCTGGGGATTGAACCCAGGGCCTTGTGTAAGCTAAGCATGCTCTCTAGCACTGAGCCACACTCCCTGCCCCTCCATGTCCTTTAAGCTTCTCTTTCCCATCCTTGGAATAGGTCAGCCCCTTTTTTTGCTCTGCACAGCTGCCCACTGGGAGAACCCTACTTGTTTGCTGTTCACAGAGTCACAACCCACAATGGGCTGCCAGAAGAGCTTCCTGAACATGGTTGCTGAGTCAGGCGAAGGGTGTTTTCCAGGGTATGGGATTTGGCATGGAGAAATACCTGCCATGGTCATAGGTCATCCCAGAGCCCTGCTTGTCCTTTCCGGACTGTTCCTGGGAAGAAAGTCACTTTCCAAGACAGTCCCCCCTGGAGAGGGGCTGCTGGGTGGATTCAGGCTCCATGGGATGCTTCCCTGGGGATTTGCCTCAGGGACCACGAGAGTCATCATGTCACTGTCCTGCAGCTGTTGTCCAGGATGGAGAGTAGTTCAGAAACACCATCCTCCTCTGCTAACAATGTCCACTAATGTTTGTGTAGTATGCTTATGCGTGTGTGTGTGAGGGGTATTGGGAATTGAACCCAGGGGCATTCTATTGCACCCCAGCCCTATTTTTATTTTTTATTTTGAAACAGGGTCTCAGTAAGTTGCTGAGGGCCTCATGAAGTTGCTGAGGCTGGCCTCAAACCTGCGATCCTCCTATCTCAGCTTCCCAAGTACTGGGGTTGCAAGAGTGTACCACTATGCCTGGATACCTTAATCCTTTTTTTTTTTTTTGATACTGGGGACTGAACCAAGAGACATTCTACCTCCAAACTATACCCCCAACCCGATTTTATTTCTTATTTGGAAACAGGGTCTCACTTGGCTGCTGAGAACCTCACTAAGTTGCCGAGACTGGCTTTGAATCTGCGATCCTCCTGTCTCAGCCTCCCAAGTACAAGCGTGCGCCACCATGCCCGGTTTACCTTAATCCTTAATAATAATAACTAGCATCACTTGATACATTATAAGTATCATGTTTAACACTTTTATTATATTATTAATGTTAAGATGGACAATAGTTAGCATATGGGTTCTATTGTTTCTATTTTACAGGTGAACAAAGTTGAGCTCAAGGCTATAGAGTTAGTGTGTGGTAGACTTGGGATTTGAACCCTAGCTTTCCTGCCTTCCAAAGCTGTGGGCCTACCCATTATGCAAAATGCTTTCTCATCTACAAAGCGACTTTATAAGTGATATTTCTCTTATTCCTTATGGAACCCTAGAGTTCAAAATGGCCAGAGACATTGATCACTCTTTTGCAGATGACAAAGTGGATTCTATAACTCCAGCTGTAAGTGCAAGGTAGAACCAGCACTAGAACTTGCATCTCATGACCCCCGGTCCTCTGGTTGTCCAGGGTTCTTGAAGAATCCCTGATCCAGAGGTCCTATCCATGAGTCCCAGCAAAGTCACATCAGTCCAGGTGTTCCCTAACTGATGTTTGTCGTTGAAATTCTATGGGATAAAAAGAAAGCCTGGGTGAATGGTAGCTTAACTTGGATTTTCATGTCTGGAAATCTGTTTTCATGAGAAAATCAGAGACAGGTAAGTACTATCCAAGATTGTTAAATGTAACCATAATGATAATATTAGAAAACAGTAGAACCACTTAGATGTGTGACAAAAATTCATGTAATTGTTGACTAATTCCATAGTTTGAATAAACTATGCTCCACCCATAGGATAAAGCATTCTATAGTCATTAGGATGAATATTAATAAAATATGAGGAAATCCTCACCATATCATATTAAATGTAAGAGCAAAATACAGATTTTTAGTATAATTTTATTTATACTAATATTCACAGGTGGGAAATCTACACATCGATGGGAAACAAAGGAAGGTTATACAAAGAATATTAACCGTGGTGGGTTGGGGCCATTCATTTCTACATTTTCTATCATATATACATACTTTATAGTCTATATACATGTATATATATTTTTTAAACCAAGCTGAGTGCGTTGATGGTGCCAGGCACGTGGGTGTGGCCTAAGAGGCAGGCAAGACCCTGCCCTGGTTTGGTTTTGTGGTGTTTCCAGCCTGGCTCACAGGAAACATGAAAGACAGAGTGGACACAGCACAGCCAAGCTTCTAGTCAGCTGGTACAAACCATAAAAACCGTGCAAGCTCTGAGCACAGAGACAATGGACATTTTTCACTCTGATTATTCCCTGGGAGCCTATGGACAGGCTGAGCAGATCCTATCTCATTCTTACCCAGTGCTTTAATTTTTTTTTTTTTTGTTAAAAGAACAAGGTGTCAACCCCCACTCTGTCTCTGTGCAGCCCCTCCATCTGTCATTCTCTGTGTTATCTGCACTTGGGTGTGTTCCATTCCTGGGGTCAGGCTCTCTCTTGGTATTGATCGTGTGGGTTCTGGCATGACTTAGAAAAGGTGATGGTGGCTTTAGATGGCTTTAGAGACTCTCTGCTCCGCTGGACAATCGGGAGTCCAGCAGCAGATATTCCCGGGCTGTCTACCAAGTGTGCATACCGAGCAAAGCTTACTTAGGAGATGGAAAACCTCCTTTCCCCAACAGTGCCCCCCCAAATGACCTTCCAGGCCCACCTTCTCCCTCTCAGTCCTATAACTACCTACCCCTGTGACAGCCAGCCCCTGTCCCAGGAGACAGCAAATAAATGGCCCACCATTGTGACCTTCGGTCTCAGTGGGCAGATGTGTGTCCCATGCCCCTCTCAGTGCTGCCAGGGGACATGCTACCTGGGAGCTCTACTTCACCTTGGGGATGCCAGGGCACCATACCCATCGCATCCCCAGAGACAAGCCCCAGGTCTACCATGGGTAGAACTAGGGTTTGCCACATATTTTCTAAAGTGCAGTTTGAAGGAGACGCTGTCTTCTTTAGGGTGACTCAACCCTCCCCAGGTATCTGTAATGGAGAACGACTAATCTGTGCCCTGCCAAGTGAGACCAGCAACTGTTTTGTGAAAATAGGAGCTAGCCGGGTCACTCCAAATGGGAACAACATAAATACCATTTCTATTTCTGGAACGGCTTAATTTTCATTAGAACTTTAATTAAATCATGCCTTTTCTCTCTAGTCTTTCATTTTTTAATAATTGCCCGAGTAAAGAGAATCCCATTCCAACCGCTCTCCAATTTAGCACGATCATTACGGCCGTTCTTTGTTCGGGGTTGCTGGGCCGCAGAGCTGGTGATGAGAGCGCCCATCGGCCCTTCCTTGCAGATCGTGCGCTGGGAAGCACGCTCCTGCCGCCCAGTGGTAGGAAGGGATAATGCAGCAGGCTGCATATTGCAGGAGGCTGCAGGGAGCAGAGGAGGCGGTTAGCGCGGCTGCATTGCTGCAGGAACTTGCGACCTTGAACTGCTGCCGCGGGTGGGCAGTGATCCGCAGACAACCAGAGCCCTCTCTGGGGAAGCTGCCTATGTGCTCCACATTGGCAATTTTGGAAGCAGTGTGATTTGATGTTTGCCCAAGTGTTAGTGATCTCTTTGGTCATAGGGGATGGACATACTTTTTGGCAGGAGGGCAAGAAATAACTCCTGTGTGCTTATTTGTAGAAAAGGGATATGGATGGTGCTTTAATTGCTTTCATTCAGTTTGCTGCTGGGGGGAAACATGATATTTCCCCAGTAAATGTTAGATTATTAGCTGGGAATCCCCCTGAAACTCTGTATTTGATTGAACTAAAGAAGTTAATATTGAATAGGAAGGTACATAGAGACATCTAAAAGCAGAGTTTCTCAGCCTAAGATTTTATAGGGGATATTAGGCAGTGTTCAGAGACATTTTTGGCTGTTGCAATTGGAGTGTGTGTGTACGCTGCTGACATTCAGTGGGCAGAGGCCAGGGTGTTGTTAAATGTCCTGTAGTGCACAGGACAGCTTCCCACAACAGAGAGTTATCTGACCCAAAATGGCATTAGAAGTTCTGTTGAAAAATCCTAGGCTAAAGAATTAATCAAAGGGAAGGAATTTTTATGATTGTTGTTTCAATCTTTACCCAGTATTCTGGGATATTCTGGGAGATGTGTGGAATGCAGTAGGTAATTTGTGGCAGGCTCGTGGGGCTGGGGGGAGGGATGATGTTGGTGACTAGAGATGTTTACTCCATGAAAAGGTGTAACAATGATGATTAAATTATGGTTAAAATTTATTGAGTGCTAGCCAACTGTGTGCCAGGCATTGTGTGAATTTTTTGTGGGGGGGGGTATGGGGATTGAACCCAGAGGTGCTTTACCACTGAGCTACATCCTCAGCTCTTTTAATTTTTTATTTTGAGTCAGGGCCTTGTTAAATTGCCAAGGTTGGCCTTGAACTTATGATCCTCCCACCTCAGACTCCTGAGTAGCTGAGATTACAGGTGTGCACCACCATGCCTGGTGAGATTTTTTTTTTTTTAGTTTATGATCTCACTCAATTTGATTCTTGCAACAACAACACCACGAACTAGATACAACTATTACCAGAATCTGGAGACGTGAACAAATAGAAGAACTCATCTGAGCTGTCAGGGCTGGCGGGCCTCCTGAACCCATGGTCTGGCTCACCTTGCTATTCCACAGAGGGCATAAACTGGGAGTACAAACACCAGATCTCTACTGCATATGCTCCTCCCCATATTGGTTTAAAACAATTTAAACTCACTTCCAGCATTTATTTATTTTGTGATTCTGGGATCGAACCCAGGGCCTTGTGCATGCTAGATAAGCACTATTATCACTGAACTATGTCCCCAACCCCCAACATTTAAAAAAATTTTTTTTTTCAGGAGACAGATACCAGTTCCCAACATTTTAAAATGAAAATATTTCATGTAAATATCCAAATTTTCTGTCTCTTTTCCCAGAACACCTGGAAAAGCACGGCACTAATTGGCTGGAGTACTCTGTTTGCTGCAGTCCCCACCTCTTCCTACTACCCTCTGTTTTATTTTTTTTTAATTTTTTTTCAGTACTGGGGATTGAACCCAGGGGCATTCTACCTTCGAGCTCCACCCCCAGCCCTATTTTTTTATTCTTTATTTTGAAACAGGGTCTCACTAAGTTGCAGAGGGCCTCAGTAAGTAGCTGAGGCTGACCACGAACCCGGATCTTCCTGTCTCACCCTCCCAAGTACTGGGATTACAAGTGTGCACCACCACGCCTGGCTACTCCCCTCTGTTTTATGCCTTCCTCATTTGTGGCACCATCCTGCCATCAGTAGGTGTTTTGAGTTCACGATCCCTGCTCTCTATTTCATAGTAGGGTAGTTAAAAGCATGGACTTTATTTTTTATTTATTTATTTTTCGCGGTACTGGGGATTGAACCCAGGGGCATTCTACCTCTAAGCTACACCCCCAGCCCATTTTTTATTCTTTATTTTGAAACAGGGTCTCACTAAGTTGCGGAGGGCCTCACTAAGTAGCTGAGGCTGGCTGTGAACCCGGATCCTTCTGTCTCAGCCTCCCAAGTACTGGGATTGCAAGTGTGCACCACCACACACCCAGCTTAAGCATGGACTTTAAAGAGAGTGCTCATTTGCTTCTTGACATGATGTATGGCCTTGATAAGCAACTACGTTTCTGTGTGCCCCAGTTTTCTTTCTCTGTACCACAGAGATAGTTAGGGCCTCTATCTCACCGGGGTGGCGTGAGGCTTAAATTGGTCAGTGCTTATAAAGCACTTGAAACATGGAACGTGCCACACAAGTGTTAGTTGTTATTGCTATTTGCTCCTTTACAAAATAATATCTTTCAGGAGTAGTCCTGGTGGACTCTTTATTTAAAATACGTCAGTTTCATCTGTATTTATAAAGCTGTTAGGCACTGTAATAGGGTGAGAAAGACTCCAGCTTCTTCCTATTTAAAATGAAGATAATAATATGCACCTCCTGGGTCTCTAAGAGCTTATGAACTAATGACTGTTAAAAGGTTCCAGCGCACTTCCTGATGCACGAGGGCTCGCGAGGGTAATTCTGGGCCTTCTCAACCTCAGCACTGTTGACATTTTGGACTGGATGATTCTGTGTGTGGGGGGGACGATTCTCTATCTCATGCAACATAGGATACTTAGCATTGTCCCTGGCCTCTACCTACCAGTTGCCAGTAGCATCCCATCCCCCAGATGGGAAAGTTAAAAAGGTCTCCAGCCATCACCAAATGTCCCACAGGGAACAGATTCTTTGAGAAACACGGTGTTAGGTCTTGTCGCAGGCTTACCAGTGCACAGTGCGGCTGTTGGCTCCCCTAACCTACGGGAGGTTGGGAAGAACACAGCTCACGCACCTTGGAGGACCTTCCGTGTCTTGGCTGTGGTGCCGGCAGTGGGCCCCAGGTGAAACTGTTAAGAAGTCTTCTGTAGCAGTAGCCCTTAGGAAGCTTGTGTGTCTCTGATTCAATTCATTTCTGCAATGCATTTGTCTTCTGCAGCGTCATAAGGATCTGGGTTTGAATTCTCATTCTCTTCCTCATTAGCTGTGTGACTTCCATTGAGTTACTTAACCTCTTTAAGCCCATCTCCTTATTTTAAAAGTGGAGATAAGCCAGGTGTGGTGTTGCATGCCTGAAATTCTAGTATTTGGGAGGCTGATAGAGGAGGATCACAGGCTCAAGGACAGCCTCAGCAACTTAGTAAGACCCTGTTTTGAAATAAAATATTAAATAGGGGTAGGGTATAGCTCAGAGGTAGAATGCCCCTGGGTTCAATCCCCAGTTACTTACACACACACACACACACACACACACACATACACACACAGACACGATAATAGTACCTACCTCTTGCCTAGGTTATGAGGATTCAATGAGATAATGCTTGCAAAGCGCTTAGCTCATAAAGGATGCTCCATAGTACAGCCTTTGTTATCATCAACACCAGATACTGCAGTGTGTGTCTGGGTTCCTCAATGAATAACACAGGATTCTGTGGTTCTCCATCTGGCTCTGCTCAGTTAATACCTTCCTGAAGTGACTCCCCAATACTTGGTGAAAGTTTTTTGCTTTTGTTTTTATACTGGTGGAGAGGAGACAGAGAGAGAGAGAGAGAGAGAGAGAGAGAGTATGTTCTCTGTACATATTTCACTGTGTTTCTATCCCATCCCTTCCTAAACAGATTCCTGTGTTATCAGTGACCATCCCAAAATACAGATCAAGAACTCGACTTTCTGCATGACCGCGTATCCCAACCTGACGATGGTGAACTTCACCAGCCAGGCCAACAAGACGTTTGTCAGTGGGAGCGAAGAGTACTTCAAGTAAGAGGGCTGTTTTTAAAATAATTAATTTTGTCATTGTTGTTTTTAACTCCCTAAGAGAAGCCCAGCAAATTAATAAGGATATGGTGGTGCATGCTTGAAATACCAGTACTTGGGAAGCTGAGATAGGAGAATTGCAGGTTCGATACCAGCCTCAGCGACTTAGTGAGACCCTGTTTAAAAATAAAAAAAATAAAATAGGGCTGAAGGTATAGGTAGCTCAGAGGTAGAATGCTCCTGAGTTCCCCAGTACCAAAAAAAAAAAAAAAAAAAAAAAAGAAAGAGCATCTGGTTGGAGGTGGCTGGAGGGATGGGTTCTCTTCCTCTGCATCTTCCTGACCTACTTGAGTGATCAGGGAGGAAGATTTTTTTTTTTTCCTGGTTTGGCTTCTCAGTTGCAGATGGTGTATATTACAGGCCTGGAAACAAGGGTTGAATGCTGGCTAGTGGGAATAAAATTAATGCTGCTGTAATTCATCATGCTGATGGAAAAAAAACATTTTATAACCTTGATCCGATGTGATCTACATGCCCTTCAGTGAGCTCCATTTTCTTCCCACTGTCCTTGACTTTCAGGGAAAAGAGGGAAAAAAAAGACCAAGAAAACAGGTCATGGTCAAACTTTTATTGTAAATGAGAATTGTTTTCAGTCTTTTTTACAGCTTTACCTTAATTATGTTCTTTCTTTTTTTTTTGTGGTACTGGGGATTGAACCCAGGGGCATTCTACCTCTGAGCTACACCCCCGGCCCTATTTTTTTTTATACTTTATTTTGAAACCAGGTCTCACTAGGTTGCGGATGGCCTCACTAAGTAGCTGAGGTTGGCCGCGAACCTGGATCCTCCAGTCTCTGCCTCCCAAGTACTGGGATTACAAGTGTGCACCACCACGCCCGGCCTGTTCTTTCTCTATATATTGTTCTACGTTGAAGATTGAGGTTCAAGGATACTAGAACGCTCTCAGCTACTTTAGGCAGATTTAGTAAATTTCATGAAATTGCTTCTTAAGGGAGGCAAAGGTAGGCAGTTCAACCAAGGGTAAATAAAAGAATGTTTCCCTGCTAAGCTTTAAGGCAGGTGTGGTAACTCAAATGTGCTCTGGGTCTTGCCAGAGAATATAAATGAATGAAGTACAAACAAGTAAGATTATAGAGAACGGTGGGAACTGCGGCGAGCTAAAGAGGGTGCCTGCCATGTGTAAAGGTGGCCAGTGAGGCCCAGCTCAGGCTGATCGCGGCCTTGTGGGTATACGGGCCAGCACAGTCAGAGTTCCAGCTTATAAAAGTTGTAAATAAAACCTAGATCTTCATGTGATCTCTGCCATTTTAAATGCTAGCAAAAGCCGGGCATGGTGGTGCACGCTTGTAATCCCAGGACTTGGGAAGCTGAGACTGGAGGATCTGGGTTCGTGGCCAGCGCCAGCTACTTAGTGAGACCCTCTGCAACTTCATGAGGCCCGGTTTCAAAATAAAGTATAAAAAATAGGGCCGGGGATGTAGCTCGGAGGTAGAATGCCCCTGGGTTCAATCCCCGGTACCACAAAAAATAAATAAATAAATAAATAATGAAATTAAATGCTAGCAAAGTAATTCAAATAAAACACTGGAGCCAAATAAAACACATATATCAATAGGTCCCCAGTTTGTGACCTTTACTTAGATAATAAGGAATGGTCACTAATACCTCATGATTTCTCCCAATTGCTGTTAATTCCTATTTCCAGTTTTTTCTCCTGTAGGTCCATGGTTGTACCCAGCAGGACAGAAGGGAAAGTAATAATCAAACAATCCTTTTGAAGATGACTATCATGGGTCTAGTGTGGTGTGCTTGAATTCACCCTGAGCAATGATAAACTGAGTCTGACCTAGTGGTACCGGGCAGAATCTGACCACATCATCCGTGTGGTGAAATAGATTGGAAAATGATTTGCAAACCTGCTGTTAATGGTTTTACTAATCCCTGGGGCCAGTCTTAATTTCTAAGAAGAAGAAGAAGATGTGTTATTAGGAGCTTTTGGAGACTTGTCCAAGGTCTCTTGTTGAAACAGAGTAGTAGAGATGGCTGAGGTGCTGTGCAATTGATGACAAAGTGGTCTACCTGTCATGGGGAGACATGCTAATTCTGAGGGGTCCTTGGCTTCCATGATGAATGAGAATTTCAACACGTGCCATTAGAAAAAGGCAAAGGTTTAATTAATTTAAGAAAGGTGGGGATACAGGTTGGGGGTCATCTCAAGAAAGGGAAAGGGAGAGGGAGTCTTCCTGCACGCGTCTATCCATCTGTCCATCCATCCAAGCAAGCAAGAGAGAGTCTGCGTGCTTTCGCAGTTCTTTAATAGGAGGGGGTAGGTAGGGTTCCACAGTAGAGGGCAGGACTTCCTCTTAGTCCTCAGTTTCCCTGGCAACAGATAGGCAGTGGGGTCTGACCTTTGTCCTCCTCACCCACCCTATTTACATTAAGCATCTCAGGTGTGGAGAGGAGCCATTGTGATTAAGGGTGTGGACTCATTAAGGCTTCTGCCTGACTGAACACACCCTATAGGGTCGAGTTAGATTATGAACTTTCAAAATTTTAAATCTCTATTTTCCAAATGTCTCCTTTCTACCTAATATTTCTATCTTTTCTATTCTACCTCATCATACCCACTTGGGAGATGGGGACAGGAAAAGGTCCTTTCTTTTCTTTCTTTTTTTTTTTTTGTGGTACTAGGGGTTGAACCCAGGGGCATTCTACCTCTGAGCTATACCCCCAGTCCTATATTTTTATTCTTTATTTTGAAACAGGGTCTCACTAAGTTGCAGAGGGCCTAAGTAGCTGAGGCTGGCCACGAATCTGTGATCCTCCTGTCTCAGCCTCCCAAGTACTGGGATTACAAGTGTGAGCCACCACACCCGGCTGGGAAGGTCCTTTCTTAGCTTAGGAAATACAGTCCTCAAGGTTGTGCCTTGGAGCCAAGTTCAATTCTACTCTTGGCCAGGCCTATTCATCTCTTGAGCCCAGGTTGCTGCTGAGGCTCTGTCCCTGCAAAGCCGGGCCATCCCTGTGCTGAGAGGTGTTGGCTCTGCGCTGAAGAACAGCCTCTCAGGTGGCGCTAGCTACTCGCTGGAGAACGGTGCAGCTGGAGCCAGGAGCTGCCGCACCATTCCCTCAGCCAGCTAGAATCTCATACCATCTTTTATAGAGTCTGGGTTATGGAGGATGCTGACTAGATTGTCACCAAGTTGAAGGGATTGCCCGCTATCTGGACTCAGTCTCCTAGAAGCTGCCTCCTGTCCTCAGGAGAGAGACTGCCCTGCTGGCCATCCAGCCAGGTTGCCGGCAGCAGCTGCAGTTGCTTCTGTCGGCAGTTGCTTATCTGTCTCTTTTTTGCTATTGGAGATTGAACCCAGGGGCATTCTACCTCTGAGCTATACTCCCAGCCCTATTTTAATTTTTATTTTGGAACAGGGTCTCACTAAGTTGTTGAGGGCCTCGCTAAATTGCCGAGGTTGGCCTCAAACCTGTGATCCTCCTGCTTCAGCTTCCCAAGTACTGGGATTACAGGCCTGTGCCACCACGCCCGGCTTGCTTATCTGTCTTTGAATAAGATCTTTGGATAAGATTTGGCCAGCCCTGCTTTTACCCTCCAGCCAACCTCTGCTTCAGGACCCGCCTGGTGCGACTTGAACCAAAAATGCAGAGTAGTATTTTTAGTCATTTAGCATAAGCAGTCTCTACTATGTACATATTTGTAAAATTTTTCGTTTATTTTTAAATAATTTTATTAGTGTATTTCTTTTTTTTTTTGCGGTACCGGGGATTGAACCCAGGGGCGTTCTACCTCCACGCTACACCCCCGGCCCTATTTTTTTATACTTTATTTTGAGACTGGGTCTCACGAAGTTGCGGAGGGCCTCACTAAGTAGAGAGAGAGAGAGAGACAGGCTGAGAGAGAGAGAGGGAGAGAGAGCTGAGGCTGGCCGCGAACCCGGATCCTCCGGTCTCCGCCTCCCAAAGTACTGGGATTACAGGCGTGCGCCACCGCGCCCGGCTTTATTAGTGTATTTCAATTGTACCTCATAGTGAGGTTCAGTGGAATACAAACATACATACTTCCTTTCACATCCCACTCCACTCTCCCTTCTCCCTCCCTATACATGTTAATGAAATTGTTATATATTGTCATTGTTTGAGTGGTTTCTTTCCTTAGTCCTCCTTTCCCCCCATTCTCTCTCCCAATCCCTTTCTACTAGTCTACAGGTCTCTCTCCATATTATATATAAGCACTGTCTGGATACATTGTCGTAAAAGAGTAGAGCAATTTGGAAAACACACAGAAATCATCCTTGACAATTTAGAATTTTTTTCTTTTTAAAATTTTTTATTGGTGCATTATAATCATACATCACAGTAAAGTTCAGAGTGATAAGGACATACATGTATACAGCACTTGGCTAGCTCCCCCCACTCCCTCTTCTTCCCCATATTTAGAATTTCATGTTTGGAATTCTATATTTAGAATGATGGTGCATCCCTGTAATCCTAGAACTCGGGAGACTGAGATAGGAGGATCACAGGTTTGAGACCAGCCTCAGCAACTTAGTGAGACTCTCAGCAACCTAGCGAGACCCTATTTCAAAACAAAACAAAGCAATAAAAAGGGCTGGGGGTGTAGCTCAGAGGTAGAACGTCCCTGTGTTCAGTCCCCAGTAACACACACACACACACACACACAGTTTCGATTGCACTTGTGAGTTAGTTCCAGATGATGGTGGGCTGACCATCTGGCTCAGAATCCTGCTGAGGGCGATGCATGGCCTCCCGGCACATCATTAAGAACAGAGTAGATCCAGCTGGTCTCTGCAGACAGCTGTGGGCGAGAGCTCAGACCTGCAAAACCCTCTGAGGCTGATGTGATTAGGTCCTTGGTGGGGAGGCTGGGGGAGGAGGCTGGGGTCTGGTCAAGGCTCTCAGCTCTGTGTGAGGCTCAAGTCTGGATACAGCCACCTCCATCTCTTTTTCCCTCCCACTCCTCTCTTGTCTCTTTCCAACCCTAGGTACTTCGTGCTGAAGATTTCTGCTGGGATTGAATATCCTGGTGAGATCAGGTGGCCACTAGCTTTCTGCCTCTTCCTGGCTTGGGTAATTGTGTACGCATCCCTGGCTAAAGGAATCAAGTCTTCAGGAAAAGTAAGAACTTGCATTTACCTCAATAAGAGAAACCTACCGGGGGTGGGTAGTGCACATGTCTCAAGAGTCTGTAGCTGTGGGCATTCTTTCTGATTCGGCACACAGAAGCCATGCGGCCGCAGCAAATAACTTTACTTCTGTCTGTAAATGGGGGTAACATGTTTTCTGCAGAGCTGTTTTAAGGATTCAGTGGGGCAGATGTGTACAGAGCTCTCGAGGTATGGTACTGGTGAGGGTACTGGGGTTAGATTCCTTCATTCTGCAGATGGAACCTCCCTGGTATGATGTTGTCACTTCTTTAACCTCTAGAATCCGTCCAGCTGACTTTTTGTCTTTTGGTCTGGCTGCAAGGCCAGTTGTTGCTTCTGCCAAGGAGCTCGATGAAGATCAAAACTCTACAGTGAGGCCGGGCGTGGTGGCGCACGCTTGTAATCCCAGTACTTTGGGAGGCGGAGACCGGAGGATCTGGGTTCGTGGCCAGCCTTAGCTCTCTCGCTCTCTCTCTCCCTGTCTCTCTCTCTCTCTCTCTCTCTCTCTCTCTTTAGTGAGGCCCTCCGCAACTTCGTGAGACCCGGTTTCAAAATAAAGTATAAAAAATAGGGCCGGGGGCGTAGCGCGGAGGTAGAACGCCCCTGGGTTCAATCCCTGGTACCGCAAAAAACAAAACAAAACAACAAAAAAAAACTCTACAGTGGATCCCTTCTGACTCCCAACTGTCAGTGGATCCCTTCTCACTTCCGACTGTCATGTTCTTGGCCTTCCTTGCTCATCTTCAGCCCCCAGCCCAGCACTCTTCCAACCCACTCTCCCCAGCACTAAAGGAACACAGTCCTGCTGGTGGGATTTGGCTGAACAAGTGCTTGGCTAGTTTTGCTGTGAAATCCCTTGGCTGGGCCTTTTGGAGAGGAAGGAAGTCCCTCCCCAGCTCAGTCCCAAGCCACAGAAGGCCAGGAGTCCAGGCAACCTCAGGCTACACTGGCCATTGTTAAAGGTCACATCACTGTTTCTCCATCTTCCTGCTATCTTAGAAAAGCCCCACTGAAGCCAAGCATGGTGGCACATGCCTGTAATCCTAGTACTTGAGAGACTGAGACAGAAGGATTGTAGGGTTTAGGACAGCCTCAGCAATGTAGTGAGACTCTCAGCAACCTAGTGAGACCCTGTCTCAAAACAGAAAAATAAAAAGGGCTGGGGGCGTAGCTTGGAGGTAGAATGTCCCTGGGTTCAATCCCCAGTAACACACACACACACACACACACACACACACACAGCCTCACTGAAAGGCTAATCAATTATTTTTGTATTGCAAAACAGACAATAATACCTAGTTACCCCAAGAGGCACTTGCATGTTTCAGGATGAAAATGAAGATGTCTTTAAGGCCCCTGGAATGAGGATGTTAAGGTAGACTCTTGAGACCTCAGGTCACAGAGTTGAGATTTGGTCCAGGTGTCCAGCCCAGGGCTTTCTGTGGTTACATTACAATCAGTTGACCTTGGGAGGATCGGCTCTCTTTGGAGGCTGGTCTGTCCCCTTCCCACCCCCAGGCATGTGTGAAGCACCCCCTCCCTGGCACCCCTGAGCTGCTTCGAACTATCTGTGTTCTCTCTGGGCACATGGACATGCTCACTGGTACCTTTTGGTTACAGCTCTTTCTGGTACCTTCCAGATAATCCAGTAATCTGGTGCCGTGGGAGCATGATGTACACTCTGGTAGATCTGTCAGGATTACCTGAGGCAGGCAGTGGAGCTCGATCATATAAGGTGGGGAGAGTCAAGCTAGCTAGAGAGAACCAGACTGCAAGGAGGGGCTCTTGTCCTCAGGAACTTGTCCCAGTGTTTGCTGTGTAGGATTTCGTTTTCCCCATTTCATTTTTTTTTTCTTTTTGTGGTACCGGGGATTGAACCCAGGGGCATTTTACCTCCAAGCTACATCCCCGGCCCTATTTTTTATCCTTTATTTTGAAACAGGGTCTCATGAAGTTGTGGAGGGCCTCACTAAGTAGCTGAGGCTGGCCGAGAATCCAGATCCTCCGGTTTCTGCCTCCTAAGTACTGGGATTACAAGCGTGCGCCACCACACCTAGCCGTTTTCCCCATTTCAAAGGTGAAGGCCATTGGACCGAGTACTGTCTAAGGCCATATAGTTCTAACGTTATTCTGTCTGAACACTTGCTGAGTGAGCTGGAGGTCTACTTTTAAATTCTGACCTCAGTTTCCCCTTCTGTAAAATGAGGGCTGGGATTAAGTGACGCCTAATGACTCTGCTGGTTGGGAATGAGTACTGAGACTAGATGGGTGGTTTCTCTAAGGCTGTAGGAAGATAGGGGAATGTTAAAGTAACCCTTACGCAGCACCCAGTATGGCCTGTGGGTTCCCGGAGTCCTGGCCTGCTGTGGCTTGGCACTGAGCTCAGCTGGGCATTCCACTGTCTTCAAAGGGCCCAGATAAGGGATTGGTCAGCCAGACTAGCCAAGCATTAGCTCAGCCAGTATCCCACCAACAAGACTGTCTCTCCTGGCTAGAGGTGACCTCAAACATAGTCTAGTGGTATATTCGTCAGCATTCGCACTGCTGTAATCCAAATACCTGACCATGTAACTTAGAGGAGGGAAAATTTATTTGCTCACGGTTTCAGGTTCAGTCCATATGAGGCCAGGGACCGTGGATCTCAAGGCTCTAGGCAGGAAGCAGAGAGAGGGAGGAGCACAGGGTTTCACTCTCACATCATGGAGGCCAGAAGCGAGAGAGAGAGAGAGAGGGGAGAAGGAACCATACATGACCCCCAAGGCCAGCCCCAGGGACCCACCTTCTCCAGTCATACCCTACCAGCCCAGACCACCACCCAGGTAAATCCATCACCATGGATTTATCCACTGATGGGATTACAGCCTTCATGACTCAATTTCATCAACTCCAAACACCAATTTATGAGCTCTACAAGGGGGCCATTCTATATCAAACTATAACAAGTGGATGGGCCAGAAGGTGCGACTGGCAGGAGAAGAGGTGATGAGTAAGGAGGGTGGGAGCCGCAGCCTTCTTGGCAGCATGAGGAAGGATGGCCTTGTGACTCCAGAGTCAGATCTATCTGAGTTTAAACCCTGGCTTTATCACCTCCTAGTTGTATAACTCTGGACAAACTATTTCACCTTTGGAACCTGTTTCCTGATCTGTAAGCTGGGGATAATAGTACATACCATATTGGATGGCTATAAGGAAAAAGTGAGATAGTACATATTAAAAAAACCTTGGCATATGGTCAGTTCTTCATTAATGTTAACATTCTTTCATCGAATGCCTACGTATTAAGTGGATTTGTGCTGTTCTAGCACCTCAAAGGCTGTGGCTTTGCTGGGGAAATGGGACTGGAAGGGGAGCTTTGCGAAATGCATGTAGACACTGCGCTGACTGCTTCCCACGCGTTCATTCAGTGTTCACAACCACCGGCTAGGGTGAGCACATCGATTCCCATTCTAGAGAGAAGCTGAGGCTCATCAAGGGAGAGAAAGGTGCCTGAGGTCACAGCATTTAAGTGGCGGTGGGATTTGAACCCAGGTCTGTCTTGCTGTGAAGCCTAGAATCTACACCATGTTCTCTCCCAAGGGGGCGGGGGGAATAGGAAACAAGGACGGTGGGATCATCATTTGCATCCAGTGGGCATAAAAGTCCCCTGTGAATCAGGACCCCTATGCTCCTACCCAGACCCCTGCTGTTTTGCTGTGTGGCTTTAAGTTCCAGGATACATCAGGGTCTCATTTTCCTCATTTGCAGAATCAGGGCTAGACTAAATATTCTCTAAGAGCTTTTTCTTTTGGTACTGAGGATTGAACCGAGGGGCATTCTATCCCTGAGCTACACCCTCAGCCTTTTTTAATTTTTTATTTTGATACAGGGTCATGCTAGGTTGCTGAGAGTCTCATTAAGTTGCTGAGGCTGGCCTCAAACCTGCGATCCTCCTGCCTCAGCCTTCCAAGTACTGGGATTATAGGTATTCACCACCATGCATGGCTCCAAGATTCTTTTAGGCTCTATACTTCTGTGCTTTTTTTTTTTTTTTTTTTTTTTTGCGGTACTGGGGATTGAACCCAGGGGCATTCTACCTCCGAGCTACACCCCCGGCCCTATTTTTTATACTTTATTTTGAAACCGGGTCTCACGAAGTTGCGGAGGGCCTCACTAAGTAGCTGAGGCTGGCGGCGAACCTGGATCCGCTGGTCTCCGTCTCCCAAGTACTGGGATTACAAGCGTGCGCCACCACGCCCAGCTCTTCTATGCTTTTTGGGAATGGTATTATAGCTGGTTCTTTCAACTGGTTTAGAATTTAATCTTTGGTGCTAGATTTTGTACGCTTCTGTATTAGACAGGGTTCTCTAGATTAACAGAATACACAGAATGAGTATATTTTTAAAAAAGGGATTTATCAGATGGCTTACAGTTTGCAGCAATGTAGTCCCAGGTTCTGACTGCACGTGGAGGGTCAGAGGAACCAGTAGCTGGTTGAACGGTCTAAGAGCTGGAGTCTTAGGATTGGAGCAACCACTAATTCAGT
>PVJS01007078.1:0-57383 GCA_004027185.1 Glis glis
TTTTTTTTTTTTTTTTTTTTTTTTTTTTGCAGTACTGGGAATTGAACCCAGGGGCATTCTACCTCCGGGCAACACCCCCAGCCCTATTTTGTATTCTTTATTTTGAAACAGGGTCTCACTAAGTTGCAGAGGGCCTCACTAAGTAGCTGAGTCTGGCTGTGAACCCGGATAACTCCGGTCTCAGCCTCCCAAGTACTGGGATTACAAGCATGCGCCACCATGCCCAGCTATCTAGAGTCATTTTTTGCATGTGGATATCCAGCTGTCCTAGCACCATACACTAAAAATATTATGCTTCTGCTATTCAATTGCTTTTGCTTCTTTGTCAAAAATCTGTAGTTGAAATTTATATTTATGTGGGTCTATTGGGGGCTTTCTATTGTCTTTTGTAGATCCACTTGTTTTTCTTCCACCAATACCAAACTGTCTGATTACTCTATCCTTACAGTAAATTTGAAGTAAGGTAGTATTAATCCTCCATCTTTGTTCTTATCCAATATTGATTTGACTTTTCAGAATCTTTACTCCTCCACAGAAACTTTGGAATTTTTCTGTCAATATTCACAAAATGTCTTTCTGGAATTTGAATTCAAATTACATTGAATCAATGGATAAAATAGGGCAGAACTGACATCTTGAAAATAAAGTCTTCCTATCCGTGAACATAGAATTTCTCTCCATTTTTAGTTATTTGATTTCTTTCATCAGAGTTTTGTAGTTTTCCTCATGTACCTATTGTACATTTTTTCACATTTGTTTGTATAGGCTAAAATTCCCTTACCTTTTAAAATTTCAAATAATCAGATAGGCATATACAGGATGTCCAAAACCAGGTCTAGAAACTCCAAAGGGAAAATATATGTGTGTGTGTGTGTGTGTGTGTGTGTGTGTGTGTGTGTAAACCCCATGCACAATGGGGGTATAAGATATAGGGCACAGAATTTTCTACCTAAAAGAACTGAGTATAAATCTGAACAATTTTTCTTATTAGCCATAGAACTTGCTTAAGCCATTCAACAATGCTGAACCTCACTTTCTTCTCAATAATGTGGGAATATTAGTACTATATCTCCTGTTTTGCCTATCACAATGTCTTCTTTTTAAACGAAATGTATTTTAAGAGAGCAGGATTAAATGTGGTTTTAAATGAATGACTGAATGAATGGACAAATGAGGCCTAGAATCCAAATGATCAAGTCATTCAACCCAGGAGGAAAGGGGTAGAGATAAGAGTGAACACTAACACAGCATGTAGCAAAAGATTTAGATAGAAAGCCCACATCGCAGTTTAAAGATTCTGGACAATAGATGTTTAAAATCTGAGCCATGGTCTGTATAATAATTTTTAAGTAACTATAAGAACTGCTTTTGAAGCAAAGGCTGAAGATACAATGCCCTAAGTACTTGTATTTGGGACATAAACTATTTACCATTTGGTTATATTTGGGAGCTTATAATCTATGCTCCATTAGGGCAGTGTTTTTATCTATTTTACTCACTATTGCATTTTCAGCATATATAAAAGTATCCGAGTTATGAACTCATTAAATATTTATTGAATGAATGAGCACAAAAATTAATGAACAATATATTAAGACTAAGTTGCCTTCAGAAACTGGACACATTCATACTCTAATTTGGGTAAGTGAAATCCAACATTTATCATATCATAAACAGGAAGATTCTTTATTAGACTGGGAAATTTGACATACGTCATTAATATTTTGATTGATGGATGGATGACCTATAGTCTATTTGTATATATTTTCTGTAATTTGGAAATACAAGTTTGATGTGTCAAGTGAAAATAAAAGGAAACTAGTAAGAATGATCCTGTTCTTCCCCCCGTGCCTCATTCAGGCCCTAATGCATTACCAGTCTTTGGCTTTTGTTTCCTCCAATTACAAATAAAATGGTTTCCTTGGCTGCAAGCTAACATCTGATTACTTCTTACCTTTGAATAGCAATGACAGTATTGACTCCAACCTAAGATAATGACTTTCCTTGTGTTTTTTCCTTTAATTTTTCTTATTAAGTTAAAAAAGAGACCGCAGTTTTAGAATAAAACTACAGCAAGATATTAAATACAAAAGGAATTACAAATCTTTTACAGAATAGTAAGCTGAACAGTGATATTTCTTAGAAATAATATGAAAGAAAATCGGAGTTTTGTTAAAAGACACTAGAATAAAATGGGCCATTACAGACTTTTAAAAATTGTCTTCCTGAACAATAAATCCAACCTTTCAAATAAAACTAACATTTTAAAATTATAAACACTCCTTGAATCTTGTATGATAATTAGTTTTGTACTCTTTAATTTCATAGCCAATCCCTATTTCTTTAAAGAGAGACTATGTAATAGACTTAAAGTATTCCTAGGGGCTGAGAACAGAGGAAAGGAGGAAATACTGTATATTGAATATCATAAGGCCTCCCATTACTGCACTATAAAGGAATCTTTTTTATTAAAGCTTTCCCAAAAGAAATCATCAAGCAAGGACTGATACATACCTGCGCGCATACACAGAGCTAAAACTGCATGCAAAGACTGGGCCAGATGTTGTACTGTGTGCTGCGCTTGCCAACCACCTCTCCAGTTTCTGATGAGCATATGTCCTTGTTCTATCACTGAGAATTATCAATTAAGTGGTTGGGGGGGGTCAAAAGCTAAATTTGCCTTTAAGGAAGGAGGTTCCCAAGGAAATTAGATGGACTGGGTGACTCTAAAGCATTCCTTAGCCGTGGCTCTTAGCACATCCACTTCCACATTGCCTCACTTGTTCACACAATGGAAAAGTTATTATCTCCACAAAAGTACAATCTTAATCCTCCTTACACCAGTGTGGAGTTATTTGTTTATATTCAAACATGTTTAATGTCAATATTAATGGCTAAGAATGACAAAAGTTATATAAGGAGAAAATGAGAAAGGAGTGGTCTTTCAGGAATGCTACTATAGACAAGACCCACCTATCAGGTACCACAGTTCCAGCCCTCCACGATGTTCCCCCAAACATCTATTTGGAGTCTCATTCATCAGAATTAGAGGATGTTTGGGATATTACCAGAACTTTCTCCAATTTCTTAACATATGCCTTCTCTCCCAGAAAAGGGTCATGTATGTTGGCTCCTGTTATCATTATTATATTCCCAACTCTATTTTGCTGTGTAGAATATTTTCAAATTATAAAATATGATTAGTATGCAAGCCTCTTTTTCCTTCATTCTTCTCTCTCTCTCTCTCTCTCTCTCTCTCTCTCTTTTTGGTACTGGGAATTGAACCCAGGGCACTCTACCTCTGAGCTACACTACCAGAGCTATTTATTTATTTATTTAGAAACAGGGTCTCACTAAACTGCTAAGGCTAGCCTCAAATTGGCAATCCTCTTGTCTCAGAATCCCAAGTACTAGGATGACAGGTATGTGCCACCAAGTCCAGCTGCAAGCCTGTATTTTTACCAACCTAGGCACATGCACGCATTACACAAGGACTTTCATTCCTTATTTTGGGGGGGGTTACTTGTGATTTTTCCTTTTTTAATTTTAGTCATGCCAACCATAATTTTTACATGATAAAAGAACAACTGACTCTAGTTTAAACAAAATGCAAGCATTTATTGATTGATAAATCCACAGACAGAACAACTATAACCAGACTCCCGATTTTAATTATTTAATCAGTGATTGACTCTTTCTCTATCTCCAAGCTCTGCTTTGATTATACAGTCTTTCCTTATGGACAGGCCCTCTCCATGTGACCGTTCTCAGTGATTTTAACCTTATATACTCCTTAGAGTTAAAAACAGAGTCTGTATTCCTTGATGGTTGCTGACTCTGCTAGGAAGTCATTAATTAATTGCAGACTCTTTTGCCACCTGGAGAGTCTGAAATTTTTCAAAATCACCAAGTCCTGATTCCTTTTGGCTTAACAGTTCTTCCTTCAATCTGCCTTTCTCCTTTCATACTTTAACATAAGCAGCAAGAACAGGTGACTCCTTTAACACTTTATTTGGATACACTCCCAGTTAAATAACCAAGTTGCTTACTTAGGTGCTCTTATTTTGACATAACTCTAGGAGAAATTTCACCAAGCTTTCTGCCACTCTGTTACATGGATCTCCCTTCTGTACATTTCTAACATGGTCTTGACTTCCTTTGGAATCCCCACTGAGAGTGTCCTCAAAATCCGGATTTCTACTAAGTCTGTAAAAGGTGTTTAGGCTTTCTCAGCCCCAGTCCTCAAAATCCTCCCAGACTTGCTACTGCCTGCTTTCAAAGCCACATCCACATTTTTAGGTGTTGCTACCATAGTAATCATTACTTATTTTATAATATCTATATTCCACATACATTATAAAATCTTAGAAGACAATGTAATAATTTTATCTTTTTTGTGGTACTGGAGATTGAACCCAGGGGAATTCTTCCTCCGAGCTATGCCCCTAGCCCTATTTTTTATTCTTTATTTTGAAACAATGTCTCACTAAGTCACTAAGAGGGCCTCACTAAGTAGCTGAGGCTGGCCATGAACCTGCGATCCTCCTGTCTCAGCCTCCCAAGTACGAGGATTACAAGCGTGTACCACCACGCCCGGCTCTAATTTTATCTTTAAAAGACTATATGGAGCCGGACGTGGTGGCGCACACTTGTAATCCCAGTACTTTGGGAGGCGGAGACCGGAGGATCCGGGTTCACGGCCAGACTCAGCTCTCTTGCTCTCTCTTCTCCCTGTCTCTTTCTCTCTACTTAGTGAGGCCCTCTGCAACTTCGTGAGACCCGGTTTCAAAATAAAGTATAAAAAATAGGATTGGGGGTATAGCGCGGAGGTAGAACACCCCTGCATTCAATCCCCGGTACCGCAAAAAAAAAGAAAAGGCTATATGGTTCATAAAAAAATCAAAAGATGGAAAGAGGCCAATGGACTTCCGGCTTCTACAGTTTGTAATGAGAATCCAACCATTAATTGAATCATCGTTCCTTTGTGTGTACCATCTCATTTTTCTTTTGATGCTTAAGTGAAACATGATTCCTGCCATCAAGTGAGGAGAAAGAAACAGAAACAAATCAATTCAGCAAAATATAACAAGCAAGGATGAAACCAGGGTTTTATTGTTTTTGTTGTTATTATTGTTAGTTTAATTCTAAAGAAAATAAATTCATTATAATTAATAGAAAAAATGCTTTCTATACTGCTTTTATTTTTCCTGAGGACCAAGAAACAAACACAAGCACCTTTAAAATTAGAATTCTCAGATGATAAACTGAAAAATAGTCCTGACAGGACATACATGCCATGTACGGATATGTGTGTGAAAATATGTGTGTACTTTGTTACATTTTTTCTTTTAAAATATTGTTTTGAAAAACTGAAATAAAAATGCACAGAGGCAGAGGTATCCAACTGGAGGCGATCCGTCCATCAAAAACATATCCCAATCCTGATGTATTATTTTATCAACTGTACTGCAATTTACTTAGGCAATGTGGGACAGTGAGAAGTGCCACAGTTTGTTGACTTGTCCAAGCAGTAAATGGTACAGCCAGGATTTTATATTGTAGTGCTCTTAAATATGTCAAAATGAATTTCTTCCAAAGCCTGTGCAAAAGACCAGGATAAACTAAATAAAATATAGCTCCCTGGAGAGCTGTCTTCAATCACTTTCTCTCCTTCTCCCAAAAGTATTAAGCCACTAAAATATTTTTATGTTATCTGAGTTGTAATTTTTTGAATCATTATCACTCCATATAACTTCTTGTATTTTAATGATTCTTTCCCTTATTCTCCACATAAATCCTGTGAAAGCATGGGGAGGCTATAATGGCTTGTATTCAGAATGTCCCCTAGCCCTCCGGGAAACAAGGTAGCAGTTGGAAATGGGGCTTGGTTGCTAAGGAGGGGACCCTGGGGGTGTGGCCTTGGGGATTATATAAGATCCTCCCCCTTTCTTGCTGCTGGCCTCCTGAATATGGGAGTGCAGAGCATTTGCTCTCTCCCCCTCTCTACTTCCTGTGCTATGCCCTGACCTCCAGAGACCCGGCCTGACATTGAACTCTGGAATCTCCAAAAACTGTGAGAAAATAAATCTTCCTTCCTCTAAGTTGTGTGGTCGGTTGTTTTGGATCACAGCCATGAGACTATTGACTGAGACAGAGGCTGAGACAATATATGCCAGGTAGCTTCCTGAAGGTATGTTCCTATCTGGCAGGCCAAATGGCCACTATAAGGGATGCACCAAATTTCCCATTGGTTGGTCTCTAGTAAATTAATGGCAATGCCTCCAATCTCTGTCTAGCTTCCAGCAATCTAACAGGACGGAGATCATAATGAAGCCATGTACTATCTGATTTGAAATGCTTCCTTAGATACCATGACTGCATTTTTCTATCCAATTTTCCACCCAGTTTTTTAATAATCCTCATAAATGTGATATCTGTTATATTGGTTAAAAATAATATATTTGTGAGGGTCTACTGATTTCCCTTATATATCAGGCTGCCAGCTATTATGGATATAACTTCAAACATTTCAAATTATGCTTGGGAGCCACCACTGTGATCTGAAATTAACTTTTTAAGATGTGCAAGGAAATAAAACACTTCTAAACCATGAAAATTTTAGTCTGGGTCATGTTCTTTTCTGCCTAAACTCATGTTTATATAATATAAATATTTTACTTCTTTAATATAAATACATTAATTTAATTTCCTCAGCACATTGCTAACCTTTCTATACCAACATTTTTCAGTCTGATTATAAACTGAAGAGTAAGGGACAGAGAGCACATTTAATTCAAGTTCCTGTAAAAATATCATGAACAAAATAATTGTTGCTACGCCATCATGAGCTGGAATAGATGGTCAGGGGGTGAGTTCTGAAGACACAGGCAGTGGGATGACCCCTGTAATAACAGCACCAAAAGGAACTAAAAAGATCAAGAACCAACCACGAGCAAGGAGTCACATCCTGATGGGGTTCCGGCACCTCACCACCATTGCCACTGCCGTCACACCACACTGGCTGGTAGAGTCAGCAGCTGTCGAGGAAAGACAGACATCCCAGTCTTTGCCCTACTCTGCCCCCAATGTTTATTGAATATTTAAAACAAAATGCAATAAAATACTACCTCCAAAATTGGGGTAAATTCATAAGGCATAATTTCAATAGTAAGAAATGCATTTGAAGCTATTTTATTTTATTTTTTGGTACTAGGGATTGAACCCAGGGGTGTTCTACCACTGAGCTAGACCCCCAGCCCTGTATTATGTTTTTTATTTTGAAACAGGGTCTAAGTTGCTGAAGGTCTCCCTAAGTTGCTGAGATTGGCCTTGGAACCTGTGATCTTCTTCTCTGAGCCTCCCAGGTACTGGTATTACAGGTATGCCCCACCATGCCAGGTTTGAAGTTGATTTAAATGACAATAAAATTTGAACTTTAAAAGGGGTACAAACTTTGTAAGCTTTTAAGTAAAATAAACTAACTTTTACACAGAGCACAAATATGATCATCATTTGTTAATACATGAACTAAGTGACATTACAACTGGATATATCCTGGAATGATACACTATAAGTAAAAAGTAAAATGAGCCAAGTTCCATGGTTTTGTTATCTACAGAGAAACAAGGACCTCAGGAAATTTAATGGGTGATTTTACTAAAGTAGTTCACTATTTTTATGTTAAACCAACACAACAATGTTGTTTTTATTTCCATAAAATGAGACTACTAGCCAGGTGTGGTAGCACACACCTGCAATCCCAGTACTAGGAAGGCTGAGACAGGAGGATCGTGGTCTCAAAGCCAGCCTCAGCAACTTAGTGAGACCCTGTTTCAAAATGAAAAAGGGGGGGGGGGTAAAGGTTAGTTCAGAGGTAGAATGTCCTTGGGTTCAATCCCTAGAACCTAAATAAATAAATTAGTCTGATATTCTAGTCAATTACAAAGTCAGCAAACATAACGAGCTAAAATGTAGGTTAACTCCAGTAACCCTAACAGGTCTGAAGGTAAATAAACACTGGAATATTCACAGAAGTCAAATTTTCCTCTCCACTGAAACAAAGAAAGCTGACAGATGTGCATCTTTCTCTGAGTGTTATATATCCATAAAAATCATATAAAATTCTAAGAAATCAGTACATATGAAGACCCTGCAATGTGCTTAGTGTTTTGCTAAGTACTTGCAGGAGTAAAGAAAAACCTCCACGTCATTCTGGAGATCGTGAGCTGTCTGAGTCAACAACACAGCACAGTGGAGTAAAATGTAATCCTAAACTGCCTGATCCCAAGAAGCTGAGGCCCATCTTGACTTCACAGGTCAAGGCCCTTGTACAGGGAAGATGTGCATTCGCATGAAATCAAATATACATACATGTATATGACTTAAACTAGGGGAAAAGGGATGGAAAAGTACTCTTCAGGCAAAAGAAACAATAGATAAAATAACAGAAAACCATGAACTCATAAGCTGGTGGGATCAGCCCTTGTGCTTCCATGAGAGTGATATAGAGCAGCAGCACTGTCCTTGTCCCCCTCCAGGGAGCTACATCTTATGCTGACAAAAAGGTTTCCAAGCTAAGAGAGCAAGGATTAACAGGATCAAATAGAAGAGCCCCATGAGGTGCAGGATTCACTCAGTCTGCTATCAGCCGTTGTACTGCCAATCTCACTCTGATAAGTTCTGCACTGTTATTTTCCTAAAGAACGTAAAAAGAACCCCAATATTAATGAGTAAATATAATCGGAAAAATGCAATATTAACTTAAAAGATAGTTTATGTCCTCTCTGTTGGTAGAACATTCCCTGAAAAATAAACAAAAAATATCATCAGCTTGCTTTTCCCCTGCAGCTTCCCAAATAGAAATTGGTTGCCAGAGCAAAGGAATAATATAAACTGCTTAGTTTATATTACAAAAGAAGCTTTCATAATATTTTTATAATTTTCTGACACCATAAATAGTCAATTTCAATATGAGATCTGGTCCTTCCACAGTAAAACTTGAGGACAAGTGGAAAAACAGAAAATGAAGGATGATGGGATGAGTATGTGACCCCCCCGTGCTCCTGACCTCTGCTGGATTTAATCCAGGAGGAACATGTAGTGGGGCATGCAGTCCACAATGCAGTCCACAGCCTCCTCACTGGCCAGTCTTGCTCAGTATTGGCCAGAAAAGTTTTATATAATAGAACACATAAAATAGAACACATAAATTTAAAAAGGGACTTCAGATA
This sequence comes from Glis glis, assembly GCA_004027185.1. Classification (NCBI taxonomy): domain Eukaryota; kingdom Metazoa; phylum Chordata; class Mammalia; order Rodentia; family Gliridae; genus Glis; species Glis glis. The sequence goes on from PVJS01007078.1 coordinate 9,231, forward strand.
AATGAGGAGAGATACCAGTAGAATAGTGGACATGGATCTGGGGAGATAGGTGGGGAGGGGGTCCTGATGAAGGAAGCAGTTCATATAATCCTGTGCACCAATGTAAAGCGTCAGTACCAGTTCCAATGTTATGACCAGGAAGGGGGAGGGAGCAGGTGGGATCCAGAGGGATCAGCGCTCTCACTGCTGTGACCCAAAACACCTGACCACCGCACAACTTAGAGGAAGGAAGATTCACTTGCTTACAGTTCTGGAGATTTCAGGGGTTCGGTCCAAGGAAGGCCAGGTAAAGTCTGATGAACACAGGGCAGGAAGGAAGAGAGAGAGAGAGATAGCAAGGGCTCTGCTCTCACATCTTGGAGCCTAGATGCAAGAAAGAGAGCAAGGGGAAGAGAGGCCATATATAATCCCCAAGACCACAGCCCCAGGGACCACTCCCCATCTCCAGCATAGCTGCCTGTCTCTGTGAGGTCTAAGAGGACATTCTAAGTCCAAACCATAACAGAGTGCTATGCATGTACATTTCTATCACACTAAACCTCAAAATTATGTGTAATTATAATGTATCAATAAAAGTATATTAAAATATTAATGGGACAATATGAAAGGACACATATCTGAGATACAGGATAAAAGAAAGGAATCCAATAACAATTGAGTAAAGGATAAATTACAGTTAAATAATAATAATGAGCTGTCATTTTGGGTATTGATGAATTTTGAAGTTCTTAGGCATAATCAAAGTAGTCCCACTTAAAAATCATATGTTAGAAATAAGTAGTTATGTAAGTGGATAATTCCATCCTTAAATGACTGAGCAGTAAGCCATAGAAAGGGACAAACTGCTAGTTATAAATATGTAGATAAGCTATCAGAGAGTTGACAAACACACAAATAAAACAGGGTTAATTTAAAAACTACAAGGATAAAAAGAAAGAAAACGAACATTTAAACTATGGTGAAAATTTTCAGGGATGACAGGCGACAACATCCCTCTTCTCTTCTTTCAGAAAAACAAAATCTCTAATTACATAGGACACCCCATTGAGAAAACAAATTCAGCACCGACTAGCAGAAAGAATGACATTTACTAAAGCCACACTATTTTCTACTTCCTAAAGATCACAGGTGTTCCTTGGAGATAGATGCACAAATAAAATCAAAGATTAGTTTTGGTTTTAAAGATTGTTATGTGGTCATTTTTGTAAAGTCATGCCCCCAAATTTTTAAATCAATATGTTAAATGCCATAATACAAGTCCTCAAACTTTGCCATGCCCTAAGATTACCACAAATGAGTAATGTATTTATTCCCATAATAGGATTACAGAACACTAGCATGTGCATCCATATTCAACAATATATCTTAAAATAACACTAAATTATTTAGGAGGGCTAAATGAGCAATGTGTGCATGTATGATGCTGCTACCCTGATGTGTATCAAAATGTATAATTACAATGCACCAATAAATGAATATATAAAAAGAATATATTAGCTTAAAGCCTACCAAGAACAATATAAATCATAACATAAAAGATAAGCGATATGATTTATCATTTTAGCCACTAAGGCAAAACAACAGTATGATAGCTATCATTTTAAACTCAGAAATACATTTGGTTCTTTAATGTTACATGAGTTTTGCCAGTACTCTTCAGGGTATACATAACAGATATCAAACCCAAACTATCTTAAACTAAAGGAGAATGTTTATATTTAAGTATCAAAAATATCTAGTTGCAGATCTCTCTAAGCCTAGCTGAATCCAGGGCTCAAGCAGCTTTCAGAATTTATTTCTGTTCTAGCTCTTGTCTCTATTTAGACTGTGCTCCGTTTCTGACAGTGTCTTTCTTCTTTGTGGTCTTCAGTTTTGCCATAGTTTAAAACCTAAATTCCGTAGGGTTTTTTTGTATGTAGAAATTATATATATATATATATATAATTTCTTATATACATATATATACATATATATGTATATGTATATATATATATATATAAAGAAAAAAGTATTGAATGAAAAAGAAAGAGAATAAGATATAAAACCCAATCAGTAATAATACTGTAAGATTCAAAAAAATATAATTTACAAAAGAATGATAAAAGGACATGTGATATCTATACAGATACCACATTATGTAATATTCCAATATATAATGAAACATTATTCAGCCTTAAAAAAGAAGGAAATCCTGCCATTTGTGACAACATGGATGAACCTGGAGGACATCATGTAAGTGAAATAAGCCACAGAAAGACAAATGCCATGTGATAGCACATTTATATTTGGAATCTAAAAAATTTGAACTCATAAAAGCAGAGTAGAAAGTAGTTACCAGGGGCTAGTGGGTGGGGGGATAAGGAGATGTTGATCAAAGGGTAGATCAATACAAGATCAATAAATTCTATAGATCTAATGTACAACACAGTGACTATAGTTAATAATATTGCTTTGGATACTTGAAATTTGCTGAAAGAATAGGTATTATATGTTCTCACCACACACAAAGAACATAATGGATATGTTAATTGTCCATTGTGTTAATCATTTCAGAATGTATTTGTATATCAAAATATCATGCTGTACACCTTAAATATGTACAATTTATTGCCAATTATACTTCAATAAAGCTGTGCAATAATATATAGGGAGAAAGAGGTACATATATATGTACCTCCATCAAGTACATAAAAGTAAGTGTATGTGGAAAGGAGGAATATAAAAGTGGGGATAAAGAACAAAGAGGAAAAAGTAAAATAAAATGGAGAGAAAGCCATGCAAAAACCAACCAATAATTTGGTGTGCAATGAACTGAAGAAGAAGGAGGAGGAGGAGGAAGAGGAGGAGGATAAGAAAGAGTAGAAGGAAGGAAGGGAGGGAGGGAGGGAGGATGGAAGGAAGGAAGGAAGGAAGGAAGGAAGGAAGGGAATGAGGGAGGGAGGGAAGGAGGAAGGGAGAGAGGGAGGGAAGGGAGGAAAGAAGGACGGAAGGAAGGAAGGAAGGGCCAGAAAATAACTGAAGTTTGCACATGAGATAATAGCACAAGTACTCATCCTCATCACCTTCTAACTCTTATCCAACCCCAAGCAAAGCTCGGGCATTTCTGATTTAAATCGAGGCTAGCAATGACCTCTAATACAACTGAACAGTTTGCGAAAGCTGGTGTTAACATCAACACCCTGAAGCTGAGCCCTCCTCATTCAGTCAATATTATTTCCAAGAGCAGCACAGGGTGCCTGCTCACAAAGCCTTCAATCTAAAAGATAGTGCCTGTCCACCAACTGGATCTGCCCATACAATCTGGGATCCCCCTCAGAATTATCACCCATGAAATCCATTGAAGAGACCTTTAAAAATTGCTAGAAAAGATACTTGTACAATAGCAAAGGAAACCTGCATTAACAATTTTCTCCTTTTGAAATTATGACCTGAAAACCAAGCATTACCAAATATATTAGGAAATCTAATCACATTAAAGAGAAATGCCAAACTGATCCTCAAAAAAGAGAGATAATTAAGGATACTGAGAGAACTTAAAATAACCCTAGTGTGCATACAGTGATTATAGAAGTATTATGTAAAAAAATGACAGGATGCTGTGAAATAGGAAAAAGACAGGAAAAAAAAGCTTTTCAAAATTTTTTTAAAAATGATTTTGAAGACAAATAAATGAAAGAAGAGATGGAAAGTATCATTTAATGAAACTACCATAATAAATAAGAGGCAAAAATACAAAGCGTATTAGTTTTCCATTGCTATGTAACAAATTACCATAAACATATGGCTTAAAACAATGTCCATTTATTATTTCACAGTTTCTGTAGCTCAGAAGTCCAGGAGGTATGTCTCTGCTATTTCTCAGCTTTTACAAATCGGAAATCAAGGTTTTAGCTGAGCTGTGTTTTCATCTGGACTTGAGGTATTCTTCCAAGCTCATTCAAATTGTTGGCAGAATTCAGTTCCTTGTGATTGCAGGACTGTGGTCCCAGTTTTCTTGTCAACTATGAAACATGCATCACTCCAGCTACTAGGGACCTGCCTCAGTTTCTATCCACATGACCCTCTCAGAACAGGAAAAGTCACTTCTTCGAAGCCAGTCTCTCCCCAGTCCAACAGGAAGTCTTATGTAATGTAAATCACCAACTGTGGCTGTCCGGTCACCTTTACCCTATAAAGTGACCAAATGCAAGGGAGTGATTTCCTATTCACAGGTCCCACCTACACTCAAAGGAAAGGAATTTAAAAAGAGTTGCATTTAAGGGAGGCAGAAATCTTGGTGGCCATCTCGGAATTCTACCTAACATACCAATATAGAAGTTATAAGGGAAAGAGAAGACTATCCCCAAAGATCCAGTATTACAGTAATGGGAATTCCAGAGAAAGAAGGAGTCAATGGGGGAAAAGAAAATATCAAAACACAGTAGATGAAACTTTCTCAGGATACAAGTTCTGAGAATCAATTCACTCAGAAACTGTAAAAGAACTTCCTTTGGGGGTCTTAAGAATAGCATTTCAGGAGAAACAGATTCAAACAATTCTCAATAAGTGTTCTGAAGAAGGCACGGAAAGTAGGAGCTTATATGGACAAGCAGTTCTGACTTATTACAAAGTAGTAAAAATTCTTTAGTAGGAAACGTCAAAGACCGAGAAAGAGCAGAGGCCATGTGACAGAGTGAATTAAGAAAAAAAAATGTATATACATAATTAAAAGATCCATGAAATAAGTTGCATTGTCTTGACTTGCATCTTGAGTCTTTACGTAAAATGTAATTTTTTTCTTTTCAAACACCTACAGCCAAAGGGGGAAGGTAATGAAAGTTCACATTCCCAGGCCATGGCTTGAGACATGCATGTCTCACATCCTTCAGCACCTCCCAGTTTCATTTTAAAAAGTTCTTTCGATGTTCTCTTCATAGTGATTTTCCTTTTATTGCACAAAGGCACAAGTCTTCAGCATGAAAAAACTTACCAAACACCAGGTGCAAAAAAAATACAGATCCACATATAGATACATCATGACATCAAGAAGAAAAAAAGATCCTAAAAGCTCCCAACAAGGAATCAAAAAGGTGAACTAGCTAGCATCTGGCTTCTTAGTAATAGCATTGGATGTCAAGAAGCAAAGAAATCATGCTTTCAAAGTTCTGAGTGGGAAATACATTTCAACCTAGAATTCTATAAGACAGATATCAATCATCTATGAACCAGAATAAGGACAATTTCTGACATCTCAAAAAATGTTTATTTCATCTATAGTACTTTAAAAAGCTACATGAAAGTCTGCTATGATAAGTAAGGAAAGCTGAATAAGAGAGAGAGAATAGGAATGAGAGTCATCTTTGGGCAGGGAAAAAAAGGTAGGCTTGATTGAATAGCATATATATAATAAAGACTAAAAATATTGAGCTTGTAATAAAGGTAAATTGTGCAAGAACAGAAATGCAAAAAGAAATAATAACAAAAAATCAATTAATGATGCAGTTTTGAAAGCAATCAAGCTGGGCGTGGTGGTGCACGCTTGTAATCCCAGTACTTGGGAGGCTGAGACTGGAGGATCCAGGTTCGCAGCCAACCTCAGCTACTTAGTGAGGCCCTCCGCAACAGAGTGAGACCCAGTTTCAAAATAAAGAATAAAAAATAGGGCTGGGGGTGTAGCCCAGAGGTAGAATGCCCTTGGGTTCAATCCCCGGTACCACACACACACACACACAAAATCAAACTGTGACATGATTTCAGCCTAGTTGTAGACTATAGTCAAAGAGAATCTATTTGGCATAATTAGAATAGTCTCCTTCTTATAGTACTAAACTTGTGGGAAGGAAATGTAAACTGAAAGCCTACCTGGATCCACCTACAACAATATTTTCATGGCCATTATATGCTGATTACAGGAATTCAAATATTCTTGTTGCCTATGGCCAAAGCCTTTAGGACCTTCTTACAGTTTCACTGTATTATTTAAACATTAGCAACCTTGTCAAAGAAAAAGTCTAAGTGGCAGAGGTGAGATCAAACGATGGGAGAAGGAGGCAGAGAGGAAGGAGACAGGAAAGGTGAGATACAAATATTCTCATTTACCAAGTAGAGGCCTAAAAGATACCATGGAGCATTGAACAAGCAGGAGCTAGAAATACATGTATATTTTAAAACCGTATTCAGTGGGACTAGAAGCAATAATGTAAATATGAAGGTTTTAGAATAGCTGCACACCTGTAATACCAGTACTTGGGAAGCTGAGACAGAACTATCATAAGCTCTAGGCCAGTCTCAGCAATTTAGCAAGATCCGCAGCAATTTAGTGAGACCCTGTTTCAAAATAGAAATAAAAAGAGCTGAGGGTGTAACTTGAAAACAAAACTCCCCTGGGTTCGAACCCCAGTACCACAAAAAAATAATTTTTTTCAGAATAAAGAGGAGAAGAAAATTACATGAGGTCAACTTCGATAGTGTCTATATTTTATTCAAGAAACAGACAAGTATATTATTTAGAGTTATGGAGGAAAAAATAAAAACAGCACAATGTAAAACAAAACAGTTTGTCTTTGGAGAATGGCATTCAGGTTTTGGAGGGAAAGAAGAGAAGACAGGACATTTTATCACAGATATTTCTGTAATATTTTATTAAAATAAATAGGTATTAATTTGTTAAAATAACATGTAATAATTAACCATAAATAATATTATTCTTGATCAGTAAAGAACAGCTCTTTTAAAATGTTATAGGTAAAAGCCAGGCATGGTAGCATACACTTACTATCCCAGTACTTGGGAGGCTGATACAGGAGAATTGCAGTTTTGAGAACAGCCTCAGCAATGTAGGAAGGCCCTCTGCAACTTAGTGAGACCCTGTTTCAAAATAAAAAACAAAATAGGGCTGGGGGAAATAGCTCAGAGTTAGAACATCCCTGGGTTCAATCCCCAGTGCCACACACACACACACACACACACACGCATAAAGTTATAGGTGCACTGAGATCTGTGAGCAATTCAATGGATTCAAACAAGAGTTAAGAGTATGAAACATTAGATCTTTTTCTAGTTGTTTAATAATGCTGCAAAGTTAACAAATATCACACATCATTTATTGAGCCATTTCCTTGCCATAACTACTCATAGCTTGAGTTTTTGCAGCTTTCTTGAGGAATACTTATGAAATAAAAAATTGTATGCATAGAAGGTACACAACATGATGTTTTGATATGCATATGTATCGTGAAATGATCCCCATGATCAAAGTAATTAACATATTAATTACCTCACAAAGTGATTGTGTGTGTGTGTGTGTGTGTGTGTGTGTGTGTGTTGAGGACTTTTAAGATCAATTTTCTCAGCAAATTTCAAGTATACAGCACTGAAAATATTGTATAGGTCAATTCACATGTGATCATATTGATTATAATTTGAAGTTTGTTGTTAGAATAGGAAAACAAAGATAAGTGGGACTTCTATCCCCAAACGCAATGTCCCCACGTGAGAGCACACACAAGTGCACTCATTCTCATGTCTCATGGAGCATCTTTTTGGAGCAGTGCTTCTCAGATCTTGACATGTGCTCCAGACACCTGGGGTCCAGGGGGGTTGAGCCTGCATTTCTCCCAAGCTCGCAGGTGAAGCCGAAGCTGTTTGTCCTTGAGTCACACATTGAGAGTAGGGAGAGCCTCCAACTCTGTGTTTTATTTAATGATAAATGAGCTGAAAACTTAATCTAACAAGAATGAAGTGACTAACAAAGAACTTCAGAACTTCGAAACCAGAAAAGACTTTATCAGATAACCTGTTTGTCTCTTGCAATATCAAAATATCTACTAAACTGTTCAAAATCTCTGAATTAAGCCACATATCGTGGTGCACAACTGTAATCCCAGTACTTGGGAAGCTGTGTCAGGAGACTAACAGGTACTTGGTAGGCTGAAACAGAAGAATTGCAGGTTCAAAGACAGCTTCAGCAATGTAGAGAGGCCCTCTGCAACTTAGTGAGAACCTGTTTCAAAATAAAAATAGGGCTGGGGTGTGGCTTGGAGGCAGAATGCCCCTGGGTTCAATCCCCAGTACCAATAAATAAATGAATAAATAAATATAATGTCTGAATTGTAAGAAGTCTAAATAATCACAATAAAATGATTAAAAGTTTATAGATGGGTGTGGTGGCACACACTTGTAATCCTAGTATTTGGTTGGCTGTGATGGGAGGATTGCAGGTTTGAAGGCAGACTCAGCAACTTAGTACTTAGTGACACCCTGTTTCAAAATTTTAAAAAATTAGAAAAAGAGCTGAGGCTGTAGCTCAGAGGTAGAACGTCCCTGAGTTCAGTCCACAGTTCCAAAAACAAAATAAAAATAAAGCTTATTAAAATCACAAGAGGGATCTTTATTCTTGAAGCATATCTATTTTCTGCTTGAACTTCCTTTAGGTTGTGTTAACTTCCAGTTAGTAAAAAGTGGGTGGTTTAGAAATCTTTCAGTCACTTCTAAATGTCATGGATTACTGATCATCAAAAGGAAATATGTAAGAATAAGTACTATAAGCTTGGGGTTTATAGGGAGCTTCTGGAAGAGATGGTTCCTCAAAGGAACTATGTTTTATTTACTTCTTTTTCCACATTCAGTGATCTAATTGCACTAATTTGTGCAAGTCTATTTTGGCCTATATGTATAGCTTATTTTTGAATAGTTGGCTAATAAAATGTTGCATACTTTGAATGGAAGAACAATAATACCTAGATAAAAATCAATAAATAAAACTGGAATTAAAATAAACTTTAGTTTTACAAAAAAGGAATAAGTACTATAAAACAGAGGAAAGAAGGGGGATATGATCTTGTTATTATATCCTGGAAAAGAGATATTTTATTTGCTTCCAAAGGAATACAATCCAGAAGAAACTACAGCTCACCCAGGAATGATGTACTGTGTGCGTTCTTCCATTGAAATAAGAAGTCATTTGAAAGGTCAGGTATGTTTAAAGTGATTAACTACCAAATAATTTGGATTCCTTAAATTGAATATATAATGCAAACCATGAACTTCTTTTTCAAACCTTCACTTTTCCTGAATGTTGTGTGATTTTTTACGCCATGCCAAGATCTGTAGATTTAAGAAAAAAGAAAAAGTCTTCTAAAATGCATCTGCTCTTTTATTTACTTATAAAAATCTTACATTTACAATTGAAGAAGGAATATGTGTGTGTGTGTGTGTGTGTGTGTGTGTGTGTGTGTGTGTGTGTTGAATTACTGGGGATTGAACCCAGGGGCATTCTACCTCCAAGCTACACCCCCAGCCCTTTTTATTTTTTTATTATTTTGTTTTGAAACAGGGTCTCACTAGGTTACAGAGAGTCTCGCTTCATTGCTGAGACTGTCTTTGAACCTGCGCTCCTTCTGTCTCAGCCTCCCAAGTACTGGAATTACAGGCATGTGCCACCACACCTGGCAGGAATACCATCTTAATAAACCAAAATAAAAACATGCTTCCAATTACTGAGTTCATTTCCAAAGTGTAGCCCAAACTTAAACCTTAGTGTTTAACCTTGCAAAGCAAATGAAATATCAAGCCGTCTAACACATTTTTACGTGGTTTAAAAATATTTAAATTAGAAAAAAAAGTGCTTTTGTTTCCAGAAAAACTATTGAACTGAGAAACTTCGAGGCTTTACGATTATTAAAAAGATTGTTCAATATGTGACTGCTGTGATCCCACAAAAATTCCATTTTTATTTGCCAAGTTAAATCTTCCAGCAAATTGTTGGCAGTGTGATGTTGGATACTCATACCACAATAATCCTGCCCAAATAGTCATGTTTGATTACTCCTTGTTCTGTGCTGAGAGGGGAAAGTCCAATAAGTTCTCACTACTACTTTTCAAATCATACAGTAGTCACTGTAAACATAAAAGAATAAGACAAAATGAAGACCAGCATGAGCATACCTTTTGTCCAAGATGTTAGATTCTGAGAGAAGCAAAACAAATGTGAAGGAACAGCTTAAGCATGGTATAAATTTTTGAGAAACTGTAGAGCAGGGTCGTATTGTTAAGACCCTCACTCTTTCATTTCATATGAAAAGAAACAAAAATAAACACGTATTTCTCAGTTAATATGAGAACAAATAAATACTCTATATAAGTTAATTTTCAACCATACTGCTCCATGTGGGGAGCTCCCAGAATTGAGAAGATATTAAACACTGTCCAAAAATGAGCTTGTAGGCACGAAACAGCATAACCAAGAGTTGATTCATTAAAATGTCCTTCTATGGTTTCCATATGGTTTGCCCCTCAAAGGTTTATGTGCTGGAAGCTGGGACCCCAGTGTGCAGGTGTTGAGGGGGTGAAACCTTTAAGAGGTGGGGCCTACTGGAAGGAAAGTAGGTCATGGGGTCTCCATTCTCATGAATAAATTAATGTTATCTTGAATTATCTTGCAGTAGTAGTGGGCCAAGTCTCAAGGGACTGGATTAGTTCCCAAGAAATCAGATTGTTATAAGAGTGAGCCTGGCCCCTCTCTGGTCTCTGGCTTTCTGTCTCACCTTGTGATACCTCTTTCCCAGGATGCTCTCCACCATTTGTGATGCAATCAGAAGGACTTTACCAGAGGCCAACCAAATGAGGCTCCCTGGTCTTGGATATTCAGCCTCCAAAGCTGTGAGTAAAATAGACCTATTTTCTTTATAAATTACCCAGCCTCAAGTATTCTGTTATAGCTATAGGAAATCGAGACATGGTTCTTCAGTTATGCCAGTTATGACAGGGGTTTAGCTGTGCAAGTGAGAAACACAAAATGATAATATCTATTAAACAGCCAAAGTTTATTTCTCTCATATATAAAGTCAGAGCAGCAGTGGTGGTGACTCTGCTTCATGAAGTCCTGTGGGTTGTGTCCTTCCACTTTGTTGCTCTGACACACCCAGAGTGTTATCCTTACCCAGTAGTGCAAGATGACTTGTCACCATTCCACATTCCAGCCGTCAAAACTGACTAACAGGGTAGGGGCATAGCACATGACAAAGAAACTGAGGCTATGAGATCTCTTTTCTGCCCATTGGCCTAAACTTTAGTCACATGACTACACTTGAAATGTTGCTATTTTATATTTATATTTATATTTTTATTTATTTTTTGTGGGTACTGGGGATTGAATCGAGATACACCCCCAAACCCTTTTTATTTTTTATTTTGAGACTGGGTCTCACTAAGTTGCTGAGGGCCTCCCTAAGTGGCTGAGGCTGGCCACGAAGCTGCGATCCTCCTGTCTTAGCCTCCCAAGTACTGGGAATACAAGTGTGCACCACCACGCCCAGTGGAAATGTGGCTATTAATGGGCAGCCACACTCCAAGATATAATTTAACTTGTACAGACCAGGGAAATTAATATTGGGTGACAGCCTCTCCCACTGTAGTTTTTGAATTTTATTTTTTGTGTATGTGTGGTTCTAGGAATGGAACCCAGGAGCATTCTACCTCCAACCTACATCCCCAACACTATTTTATTTTTTATTTGGAAACGGTATAACAAAGTTGCTGAGAGTCTCACTACTTGCTAAGGCTGTCCTTCAACCTGCAATCCACCTGTCTCAGCCTCCCAAGTACTGGGATTATAGGCATGCACCACCACGCCTGGCTCGCTTTTGAATTTTAAGTTGGTTCCTCCACTGTCATATCAAGACTAATACCCATCTCATCTCTATTTCTGGTAAGTGTTAAATGAAATAATATACATGAAAGTGTTTTGTAAACCATAAAGTAATGTATACATGTAAAATATAAATCACTTTACACTGATATTTTGCTGACCGGTTGTAAAAGATGATGGGGGAAGAGGAAGCAGAGAAGACAGGGAATTATGTATTGATACTGTTTCCACAGAAACATAAAGAACGCTTTTTCAGATATAGCTTGAAGTTTAATTTAGTTATGTGTGATGTGTTAGACTCTAAGGATGCGTTTAGAGTGTGAATGTTATTGCCTTAATTTGAAATGACATCTATTTGCATCATAATATTTCCGTTGGCATGCGAGTCTTCATGATTCTCTCCCCAGAAATTGCTTCCATATAGACTGATAGGAATCCAATAGGGGGTGCCAGGGACTGTGTTAGGATTAGGGGATGAAGATGAATGTTTGTCAGGTAAGAAAGAAATGTAGGCACAGGTTTAAACACAAGTAATTAAAAGCAATGTCATAGCAACATTATACACATATGAAAATGTAATGAGCCGAGGAGCCTCTAAAGGGAAGGAATTTATGTGAGAAAGCATAGCATTTTGGTATCATGCTAACCATCCCTTAAAATGCCCACACATCAGTGTCATGATTCCCCAAAGTTAACATGCTGAGTAGAAATTCATTGCAGATTTGGGAAATAAGATACATTACTTAAAATATTCCCCACACTAGCCAGGCGTGGTGGTGCACACTTGTAATCCCAGTTCTTTGGGAGGTGGAGACCGGAGGATCCGTGTTCGCGGCCAGCCTCAGCTCTCTCTCTCTCTCTCTCTCTCTCTCTCTCTCTCTCTCTCCCTGTCTCTCTCTCTCTCTCTCTCTCTCTCTCTCTCTCCCTGTCCTCTCTCTCTCTCTCTCTCTCTCTCTCTACCTAGTGAGGCCCTCTGCAACTTCATGAGACCCAGTTTCAAAATAAAGTATAAAAAACAGGGCCGGGGGTGTAGCGTGAAGGTAGAATCCCCCTGGGTTCAATCCCCAGTACCGCAAAAAAATATATATATATATATTCCCCACACTGCTAAAGTCCCTGAAATCCCAGCTCAAAACCTAAACAATAAAATGATTAAAAATCTTAAAATAAATTATTTTAATGAGAGGGTCATAGATAATGAAAAAGAACCTTATAAGTGCATTTAATATGAGAAAATGTAAGATGAACAAGTCTCTCTATAGGAATTTATTACTTATCAATTCTTTATTTACTATATCATCTTAGTTATATAAAATATAAGCTATTATATTTTTCTCTTTAATAAATCTGTTTCTTTAAAGAAGTGAGTATATATGGGATAGAAGAGGCTTGTAGTAATATTGACTCTTTTACTTAAAACACATTTATCTCTTGAAACCAGAACAAAGCAAAGCAATCCATCAAAAAATTATTTCAAGTGTAAGAAATTTGGAGCATTATTTTTAAAAGATTTATATCTGTTTCTCTATATGTTCTCCTAGATGAATGTTAGAGCTAGAGTGATAACAGGGTAATATCATTAGACACTGAATACTCTGGCACTACTGAGGCTGTTATTACATTTCATGTCACTATTAAGTCAAAAAAACAACCAGGATGTAATTTAGTTTGGGATACCTCGCTAGCTAGACAGTAAAATTAGAACTCTGAGGCAACTGGAAAGTAATCTTAACATAGTGGTTTCTAGCTTGATGGATGTCTTTACATAAAACATTTGGGTATCCAGGTTAATTTTGTGAGATGATTGTATATGCAATCTGAATACATGTAAACCTCCCTGTCTATATTTGAACCTAACTTAAAACATTTTTTGGAATTAAATATTTTAGCAGAATCTCATGTCATACCATGCTTTTTGTATTCTTTAGGGAATTGTTTTCTGGATCACTCTTTAACAATTAGGTACTCATAGTTATTTAGTAACTTAATGAAACTTAGATATCGTTACTTGATTATAATTCCAGTGTTGCCTAAAGTCATAAAATTAAATGGTTAAAAGAAAAAGAGTTCTGCCATTCTTTGATCATAAATTTTTGTTAAAGTAGTTGAGGGGTCTCAATAACCATAATCTCCCCTCTTCTTAAGGCCTCTGAAATTCCAGGTAAAAGGCCCATTCATTTATGTTACATTATATAAAAAAAAGTTATCTTTGGCTCCTTTCTCTCAATGCCCACCATTTATCTGACTACCCGTCATAATCCGTGGGCTCCTTGTCATCTGAGAGCTAAGCAATGGAGTGGGCTGCACTGGAATGCAGGGACAGCAAGTGCGCCATGATGGGGAAGGTGGCACTGTGGTCATTCATGATCCACTTTAATGGGAAGATGCCCAGGGAAGGGTGCCAGCAAGTGACTTGACATTCCGAAGCAAGTCTAAGAGCAGATGATGCCAAGAGAGAAACTTGTGGAAATGGAGGAAATTTAATGAGGATGGAGAAAAGCATTGTAAAGAATGGTGAGAACATACAAAGACAACTATGGCCAATTCACAATTTTGCCAAAAACCTGGACTCGGATACCTTCAAAGAAAGGGAACAGATGAGAGAATAAAGTATTTTTAATGTTTTCCAAGGTACTAAGGCATGCAGGAGCCAGCCAGCACCCTGACAGGTATAGGTAAGCACAGCACCGCAGTAACTGGAAGTCGCTGCGTAGGTGCTTAGTGCAGCGTTCCCTGAAGTATATTCACTCTGGTTGTCTGATAAGATGTCCTATTAAAAATAATTTTTAGAGTCAAACAGCTTTGGGAAACTCAGCAAACTATAATTCCCTCTTAGAGACCCAAAACTTCTATTAGCATATTAAAGGCTTTGAAAAGTTGTAGAGTTGAGAAATTTTTATAAATGCCAGCATTTCCCAGAAGTATTTGACCTCATAAACATGTTTTTAGTAACACCTATGAATATTTTGCTGGAAATGTTAAGAGGATTATAAACCCCTCCTATTTATGGCAGGTAAATTTGCTCTTGGTTACAAACTACAATGAAGGAGGGGCAGAATTGACTGATATATGTTTTACCCAGTAATGGCAGCCACAGAATCATGGTTTATTAGTAAGCATATCTCTTCCATCATTATGAAAATATAGAATGAAAGAGAGTGTCAAATGACCATTACTAAAAATCCAAATCCTCTATATACCTTTAAAATGCAGTGTAAGTAATAACCAACTGCTCCAGGGACTGGATTGACTAAACTAATCCCATTAAGCCCTAAGGGTTTTTTTTTTTTTTTTGGTTTTTTTGTTTGGTTTTGGTTTTTTGTTTGTTTGTTGTCATGGGGATTGAACACAGGGGAGTTCTACCTCAGAGCCACACTACCAGCTCTATTTTATCTTTTATTTATTTATTTATTTATTTATTTATTTATTTATTTATTTATTTTGTGATACTGGGGATTGAACCCAGGGGCATCTTACCTCTGGGCTACACCCCCAGCCCATTTTTTATTCTTTATTTTGAAATAGGTTCTCACTAAGTTGCGGAGGGCCTCACTAAGTAGCTGAGACTGGCTGCGAACCTGCGATCCTCCTGTCTCAGCCTCCCAAGTACTGGAATTACAAGCATGCACCACCACTCCTGGCTTTTATCTTTTATTTTAATAAAGAATCTTGCTAAATTGCTGAGACTGGCCTCAAACTGTGATCATCCCATCTCAGCCTCCCAAGTACTGGAATCAGAGGTGTGTGCCACCATGCCCAGCAAGTCCCAAGTTTTTATATCTCAAATATTTCAAGGAAATTGACACAGATACATTAAAATGGGTTGGAAGTTATAATCTAGAACTTAAGTATATTATTATATTAATTTACATTATTATAATATAACTATATCCCTCTTATTATTATTATATGGCTTGTTATATATTATATACTATAAGTTTTATAGGCATTCCAGCCCTGGAAAGATGTGACAAAATGGATTAAAAACTGAATGTAAATTTGACACAGTTTCATCTTCACTGCTCCACGAGGATCTCCTGAAGGGCTGTTAATTGTGAAGGTGATTATAGGGATGTGATTTTCTGCCCATCGTGAACCATAATTGACATGCAGTACAGAACCAGTTATTAAATTCATTTCATAATTATTAATTCAAGCCAAATTTTAACAAGTAATCCAATAGCAAAATATATTTCACTATCTAATATTTTCCAGCTTCCCCATACCCATAACCAAAATTAGGCAAACACATTCAAATATACATATTTACATATGAGGGCTGAGGACATAACTCAGTGGTAGAGTGCTTGCCTAGCATGCATGGGATTCTAGGTTTTATCCCCAGCATGGTAAAATAATAATAATAATAATGATAATAATAAATATTCATAGAGTATAGAATAAGAAGACATGAAGATCAATACTTTGGGATGTGGCTAAAGTCATTTCTTAAGTACTGCCCCCAAATTCTGGATGTCTCTGTTAGCACAAGTTTCTGGTTGAAGCAGAGCCAAATAGGGTTTCTTCCTAAACATTGAATTTGAGGGGGAATTTGAAACTTCCTGCAGCAAAACTCATATATTTTCTCAGTCACTAGCCAGGTATGGTTCTCCCCTCCATCTAAATTCTCTCTCTCTCTGCCCTCTATCACTTAGCTGCACCCCCAAGCCCCTTTTATTTATTTTTTTTGAAACAGGGTCTTGCTAAGTTATAGAGGCTGGCTTTGGATTTATAATCCTGCTTTCTCAGCCTCCCAAGTATTGGGATTACAGGTGTGCACCACCATACCCAGCTTCCATTGAACTTTTTCCTTTTTATTTTTTGTGGTACTGGGGATTGAACCCAGGGGCATTCTACCTCTGAGCTACATTGGCAAACCCATTTTTTTTATTAGTTTGAAATGGTCTCACTAAGTTATCAAGGGGTTTTCAAAATATTACTGTGGGTTACACAGAAAATGTTAGCTGGTTGCTCCACTAAGCATTCCGTTGTATACATAGGAATGTCTCTTACAATGGTAAAATAATACAGTTTTGTTTTGATGTTACACTTGCATAGACTATGAGGAAATAACTTACATTTTAATGTTTTATTTTAGTATAAGTCAGATCTGCAACCCTTAGCACTTGAACAATGAACTGGCAAAGAAAAATAGAGAAGGAAAAATATGGGAAGGAGATACAAAAGGAAAAATGGAATATGAAAGATCGATATTTAATACTCCACAATTTTAATCCTGTTTTGCTGCTAAGTTTGTATGAAAGAAGATTCTAGAAAACTTTCAGAATATTTTAATGTCTCTGATGTTAGACTCCTCTCTTAAATTTCTGAATTTAACATATAATGAAGTGTAATATAGTCTCGAAATAAGAAAGATCAACCCCTCACTTTCTCATTTTCTGGCACTATGGCCTTAGCACTTTATTGGCATATCCTGGAGCTGCCTGGTCATTGGACAAAACCACTCATCTCTAAAACGCTCCATCAGGCTCTGCCTCTAGCCACAGCTTTCCTTGCCCTCAGATGCTCCTAACTCCTGCACACATATGTCCTCTCCAAGTTTTTGCTTTGCTTCATTTTTTTTGTTCATTTTTTTAACCAACATTTTGAGCTTCCTTAGCTATTGCTGTACCTGCTTAGAAAACAACTGTTTTTACCCTTCTCTGCCCAATTATTTTCTCTTGAAGTATAGAGATTATGTTCGTCTTGCTGACAATTCCAGTATAGAAGACCTTTAATAAACATTTACACCCCATTGAAGAATGTTACTTAGCCTCTCAGATTCTCTTTTCTCATGCACAAAATATGGATAAAAGAAGTAATGGATTTTTTCAAATAGTAAAAATGAGATATAATACATATAAGTAACCAAAAAATGAAAATTCAGCTGAGTATTGTAGTGTACACCTGTAATCCCAGTACTTGGGAGTCTGAAACAGGAGGATTTCAGGTTCTAGGCCAGTCTCAGCAACTTAGTGAGTCACTGTTTCAAAATAAAAAAGGGCTGGGGTGTGGCTCAGAGGTAGAATGCCACTGGGCTCAATACCCAGGACCAAAAATTAAACAAATAATAAAAAGAAAATTCTCTTATCCATATGGTTTTTCCTAAGACACGGGGCCATGGCAAAGATGAGAAGTCAGGTGGAAAGCACTGCAATAATTAGAAATCTTTTACTACCAGATGGCTTTATGGTCATTATTACAGACATTTCATCTAAAGATTATTTTGAGAAAATAATTGTGTCTCCCAACTTGCTTCCCTAAAATTTAATTTTTTCCAACAACCTGAATTTATTCCATTTAAAGAATAGACTATACATATATGTACATTATTATTTCCTTATATACATATTGGTTACTCATAAACATAGATGACCAGAAAAACATTGTGCTCATGTAACTGACACTGCCCAATAAAAGCAATGAGTGATGTTTACAGCCTGCGAAGTGCAGCATGGGGCAAGAAGAAGGACAGTTAAGAGAAATAAACAGGAGACAGAAATAAGCCCTTATTTCTGACCATGAGAAAATTGTTTGCAGCTCAGACTCTTCTCAGAATATTAATCTTCCTGGAAAAAAAAAAACATATGTAAGATAAAACCCTTTCTCCTCTGAGCAATTAAGGACCCAGGAGCAAAACCCAAACAGCTAGAAAATCATGTCAGCAGAAAAAGAAAGCGTTGAAGATAATAGGTAATTAGGGCTGGCATTTTACAGAACGTAATTGAGAGATGATACCTCCTTAAAAGCCCCCATTGATTAAAACTCAGTATTTAAAGTGAACTTGGTGAACCTACACAAGCAAAGACGAAAAATCTTCTGTAAATCGTGAAAATGGTCCTCAATTAAGAAATGGAGGTTCTACCATGTATGCATGTGGAAAATGAACAATGGCGGGCAGAGGAGAGGACAAGCAGAATTTGCCAGAAATAAAGTATTAAGGAAAAAAATGTTTTTACCCATTCCTGTCCAAGTGGTATCCCTGGTTCCTTAATTAGAGGGCATTTGGAATTTCTATCAGAAATATATTACACATCAATTTTATTGTATTGTAAACAAGTAGTTTAGGTTTACTATATGATAATGTATCTGTGGTTCTCAATTCTTAAGTTTAAGTTCATTCACAACTAATTCTTTTATCATCAATAAAAATCTGAGATAAAATCCCTTCATGTACGATATTTTGCAAATGGATGGATTATACCTGATAATAGAGTTCAAGATTTAAGAACCAGCTGGGCATGGTGGTGCACACCTGTAATCCCAGTACTTGGGAGGCTGAGACAGGAGGATCACAAGGATCACAGGTACTAGGCTAGCCTCAGCAATTTATTGAGACTCTCAGCAACTTAGCCAGACCCTGTTTCAAAACAAAAAATGAACAAAAGAATAAAAAAGGGCTGGGGGAGTAGCTTGGAGGTATAACACTCCTGGGTGCAACCCCCAGTACCACCAAGAGCAAAATTAAAAAAAAAGGGTTTAAGAAACCACGATATCATAACCTGGTAAATAATAACATCAGTAATTTGATATTACTTAATAAGTTTTTTTACCTCTTTCTGGGCATATTTCTGATTGCATTTGCATATGGAAGATAAAAAGAAGGATTTTAAAAATTATGGGCTTTGGATAGTCCTGTATCCATTTCTTTCCCACCCATTCTCTCTAGTTCATCCTGCATATTGTTGACAGATTAAATTTAATTACACGCACATCTATTTAGTAAATATATATCAGGCAGGAGACTGGCACAGTAGCCATAAAAATGAATGAGGACAATGCAGTTTCTCTCCTCAAATTCTTAGAACCCACTGGAGAAACAAAGGAGGACATGGGAGACTACCTTACCTGCCCTCCTGTTTTCAGTACTTTTTTTTTTTTTTGCGCTACCGGGGATTGAACCCAGGGGCGTTCTACCTCCGCGCTACACCCCCGGCCCTATTTTTTATACTTTATTTTGAAACCGGGTCTCACGAAGTTGCGGAGGGCCTCACTAAGTAGAAAGAGAGAAAGAGACAGGGAGAGAGAGAGAGAGAGAGAGAGAGAGAGAGCGCTGAGGCTGGCCGCGAACCCGGATCCTCCGTTCTCCGCCTCCCAAAGTACTGGGATTACAAGCGTGCGCCACCATGCCCGGCTGTTTTCAGTACTTTCTAAAACACAGCTTTCATCCTTCGTCCCATCTTCATTGCCATTATTCCGCCACAATGATGATTTTCCTACCACCCTGTACTGCTCACTGAAATTCGACCGCTCTTCATAATGCTCACCTTCGAGGGCCTCTGAGAACCACTTGACACTGTTCACCACGCCCTCCTTTTCAAAGTCCTCACTAGCCTTGTGACCATCCATTCTCCTGGTTACTGCACCTAGGTCTCCTTTACAGGGCTGTCACCTGTCCCCCCAAATCTGAATCAATTTTCTTACTCTACACCTATTTTCATTTGATGCCATGTATTTCTGTTGACTATTAGTTTGTATTGATTCCCAAGTTTATATCTATCCCCAAGTATATATCCAAGAACTCTTGAGGACAGTGTACGACCCCATCACTTCAGCTAAGTGTAGTCTAGTCTTGCAACCCTTTGCGATGCTGCCTATCTCATCTGTTAACTGAGTTTCGCGTGGCACACCACAAGTGAAAGCACTGGGGTCCTCTGTTTGTACGTGTTTCCTAAGCTAGAATGTCCTACTCCCTTAACCTATTAATTCATGTATTGCTTTCTTAGGAAAAGTATGAAATGTACGTCTCCAGTAGATATTTCCCTCTTCACTCCTTTCCCGGGATTTCTATCATTTGCTGTACATCCCCCACCTTGAATGCAAATGCTGAATTTCAGGGAAAGTTGGCCTAGAGTTCAGCACTGAGGACGATTCACTCTTCCCCGTGTCTGGACACAGCAGGAGAGCGTGTTGATTGATTATCATTGTCTCCCATGAGCGCAAGAGAGAGAGGGGGCAGCCGCAGGTCACATCCCTGCCACCCATGATACAGCTTTGAAGATATGCTACTTTCAATTGTTGTTTATCTTGATTGCAAACAACGTGTTCCTAAAACCTGGATTTTAAATCACAGTTTAAAGACTGGGTCCTATTTTCCTTTGTATTCCCATGCAAAAAATTAATATTCAATAAATATTTGATGAGGAAGAGGAGGCGCTGCAGCAGAATACATTTTAGCAATGGAAACAAAAGGGGTGTACAGACAAAGTAAGTTTTCTAAAAAAGGAAATTGATGTCTTATCTATTCTCTAAAGATACATTCCAAAATTAAATCACCTTACTCTCTACAAACCCAGATGGGATTAAAATATTTTTAGAGAACATATTTTCCTTTTGAATCATATGCAATCTCCTTTTTAAAATTCGATCAGTCTTAAAGTATATGCAGCAATTGAAATTACTTCTACAAAACTATGGCCTTTACTAAATAGAAAGTCAAGTTTTACTGTTAAATATTTCTACTTACCTTTCCATTTTAGTAAAATAGCTTGAAATATAGTATGCATTCTTATTTTTAAATAACTTTCAGAGGAAATGAGAAACAGGCACTAAAACAATGCCACAAAAGTGGAAAATGACAGGAAATGTTTTAAAAAGGGATTTTCTCATATACGTCTGCTTCTCTGCCATTATAAGATGAAAATCTGAAATTTATTCTTTATTTTTTGGTACTGGGGATTGAACCCAGGGCCAGTCTACACTTTTTACTTTTTAGTTTTAGTGTGTGTGCACGCATGCGGGTGTGTTACTGGGGATTGAATCCAGGGGCATTCTATGTTCAAGCTACATCCCCAGTCCTATTTTATTTATTTTGAAACAGGGCCTCGCTAAGTTACTGAGGGCCTTGCTAAATTGCTGAGGTTGGCCCTGAATCTGCGATCCTCCTTTCTCAGCTTCCCAAAGTATTGAGATGACAAGTGGTACCATCACGCCCAGCTGAAAATCTTGATTTAAATTATTAAATTTAAATTTATTATTTTTCTTTATAATATTCATGGGAGAACTTGCTTGACTAAAATGGGAAAGAACAACACATCTTAAATACAAAATTTTTAAAGTAGAAGTGATAATATGTAAGTATGTAATCTGTCACATTGGCTGGGTTGATATACATGATTTTTTTCTACTGGGTTATTGTTTTATAGTTATCAAATAAACAATCTAGTAGAAAAGTCCCTAACATAATTCCAACACACAATTAGAAATACTATGCATTCTAATACTTCTATAGTACAATAGATAGTATTTGAAAACAAATACTCATAAAAGAATTATGCCTTTTCTTTTCTTTTTTTTTTTTTTTGTGTGGTACTGGGGATTGAAGCCAGGGACATTCTATCTCTGAGCTCCATCCCCAGCCCGATTTTTTATTCTTTACTTTGAAACAAGGTCTCAGTAAGTTACAGAGGGTCTCACAAGTTGCTGAGGCTGACCACGAACCTGCAATCCTCCTGTCTCAGCCTTCCAAGTACTGGGATTACAAACATGAGCCACCACGCCCGGCTCTCATGTCATTTATTTTCAAAAAATATTTATAAAGAAAATAATGATGTTTAAAATTGCATTCCATTTTCATGACTCAACAAATTCCTAAAGTACCTTTTGCTCTCTTCTTTTCAACATTTAGTAATCACATAGGAAGAGAACATGACTGATATAGAGTAGATACAACATGCAATTTCTTTCTAAAATGTAAATATTTTCCTTCTTGTATTAGAGGGCTTAACAGTCTTTGATTTGCTCCTGACTGGTTTAGGGTTATCATCAGATGTTGGGTGATGCTGAGATCTATAAATGGCTTGAGCAGTAGTCAAAAGTTAACTTGGCTGCTAAACTGAAGTACTTTAGCACAATGTGGTTTTCCTTGTTCCCCTCATTACTTCTAGAACATGAGGGAGATTTTACAGAAACTTATTTTTTCAACTATCATGATACAGACTTTGGTAATATTTATTATGTAATGATCTTTAGAGAAGATGCAGGGGCTCCCCTGTTAGCATGAAAACTTATGAGTAGGAAACCAAGAGGCAGAGATAATGCCTCAGGAATTTCAAGAAAATTTGAGGTTAAAAAGGATTGGGTAAGTGGGAGGGAGCTGGAGGAAAGCCCACCAAGTGCTGTGTGTATGCGTGTCACTATCACTATGAACTACATTATGATGTGAGACTATAATGCACCAATAAAAGTATAAAAAAAGATGGGGTAAATAAGCAAGTATGGTGGTGTATGCCTATAATCCCAGTACTTGGGAGGCTGAGACAGGAGAATTGCAGGTTCGAGGCCAGCCTCAGCAACCTAGAAAGATTCTTAGCAATGTAGGGAGACTCTGTTTCAAAACAAAAATAAAAAGACTGGGGGTATAGCTTGGAGGTAAAAGGCCCCTGGGTTCAATCCCCAGTACTACATACACACACACACACACACACACACACACACACACACACACACGTGGTAAATAAAGAGAAATGTAAAGAATTAGAGTTTTATAAACCTCATAACATAATTAGCCGGACATGGTGGCGCACGCTTTTAATCCCAGTACTTGGGAGGCTGAGACAGGAGGATCGCAGGTCTCAGCTTCTTAGTGAGGCCCTCCACAACTTAGTGAGACCAAAATTTAAAAATAGGGCTGGGGGTATAGCTCGAAGGTAGAGTGCCCCTGGGTTCAATCCCCAGTTCCAATAAATAAATAAATAAATAAATAAATAAATAAATAAACCTTAAAATTTGACAATATATACATAAAAGAAATATTGGAGACTCCAAATACATTATTTGAGAAGCTTTCTGTGTCCCTTTGAGATCTCAAAATAATAACCTCATGTAATTAGTAGTTTAGAGCCAAATAATTTTGTTTTGGTGTGTTGTAGAGTAGGCAATATCTAGGATACTATTTACTGTTATTTGGCCTAGCTGACTAAAAAAAAATAAGAACACCATGGTCTTAGATTGGGATATGAAGTCTATTCTCCCAATAGATTGGGAGAATGAAGTGTTTCAATAAATAACTAATTATCAGAACATAAAATCTGGTCATTTACTGATTATTAACTCTCAAAGAAATACAAACATTGTTATTTCTGTAGGGTGACAATAGTGATGGTGATCTCAAAACACTGCTATAGAGAATAATGTGGCAGCACATTTCAAAACCCTCAAATAATGGGTTTCATGTAATACTCAAAATAGTAATAATATGCTAAAATATCTGAAAACTGGTTTTGGAGGTCAAAGACATGACGTTCTGTATAAAAATAACACTGTATTATGCTCTTAGAAGCTGTAATTAGGAAGGGTGAAATTTTATTTTCTCAGATGTTCCAATGACACACAATTCTATGAAAAAAAAATTAGGTCGAGATATGAAATAGAGGACACCTGGAGACAGATGAATTGGGAAGCTAAGTCTGAAATGAATCTCTGAGTTAATGCATGAAGGCTATGGGTTTAAATCCAAGTTTCCTTTCTAATTGTATTTATTTCCTGCTGCTCCTCTCATTGCCATGATGTTTTTAATATCAAATCTGTGTGTGTGAAGAATGGGGCCTGGCACCTTTCACATTTAGAGTTCCTGAAAAACTGTGGCCTTTGTTTAAATCAGTGGTGAAAAGATTTCTAAGATTGAATAGTGCCAATGTACCTATCATTTGCTAAATCATTTCCTTTCTATCTGAGGAAAAATTGACTGACAATCTTGAACTGAGAGTTGAGATGTTTTCTTCTCTTCCCTCCCTGTGATCTTCAAAAGTAGACCAACAAGCTGAGCTCAGTGGTGCAGGCCTGTAATCCCAGCACCTGGGAGGCTGAGACAGGAGGATCACAGGTTTGAGGCCAGTTTCAGCAACTTAGCAAGAACCTCAGCAATATAGTGAGACCCTGTTTCAAAATAAAAAGGGCTGGGGGTGTAGCTTAGAAGTAAAATGTCCCTGTGTTCAATCCTCAGTACCAAAAAACAAAAATAATGTAATCCAGCGTCTGATCATCTCTAATATCTGTAATTAAGATCTACATATTCTTTTATAGACATGGTGTAGTGGCTCATACCTATAGTCCCAGAACTTAGGAGAATGAGACAAGGAGGCAGGTTCGAAGCCAGCCTCACAATTTAGTGAAACTTGTTTCAAAATATAAAAGGACTGGGCATGTAGCTCAGAGGTAGAATGACCCTGGGTTTAATCCCCAGTACCAAAAAACATAAATAAATAAACTATCTATATTTTCTTTATCAACTTCAAGTTTCAATGTCATTGTATTTTCCAATCCTGAGATCATATGAAAGAAAATAAAAATTTCACTATGCCATTAATAGATATTTGCAAATCCTATGACCTTACTGTGTGATATATTTTATTATCCCAAAGTAGAGCTTAATTCTGAAAATAATACAACCAGGAAACTAAATGTCTGAGATAATTTACTATCTAACTTGAAACTAACAACAAACCTATTTTTCTTTTCATCTGTATACTTGACAGTGAACTAATATAATCAATATAACCATAATCCATTAAAGCCAATGATCCATATTGTTTATGTGGAAGATAGAACTGAGATTGCACTGATGTTAGATCTACTGGAAATTTTGCAAAATGAATACCTGGCTTAATCTCCATTTTTATTTCTTTTTCCTCAAACTATTCAAAGTAGAAGGCAGATAAAAATGTCTACCAGGAGTAAGTGTTTGAAAAAAAATGGATTCTCGTTTGCATATTTTTGTAACAAGAAATTAAACAAAGAATATCAAATATATTTACCATTTTCAATTTGGAGTAATATTATGGTGATCATAGCCAGGCGTGGTGGTACACACTTGTAATCCCAGTACTTGGGAGGCTGAGACTGGAGGATCCCAAATTCAAAGCCAGCTTCAGCCACTCAATGAGGATCTCAGAAACTTAGCAAGACCCTATTTCCTTTTTTTTTTTTTTTTTGTGGTACCGGGGATTGAACGCAGGGGCGTTCTACCTCTGCGCTACGCCCCCGGCCCTATTGTTTATACTTTATTTTGAAACCGGGTCTCACGAAGTTGCGGAGGGCCTCACTAAGGAGAGAGAGAGAGAGAGAGAGTGACCGGGAGAGAGAGAGAGCGAGAGATCTGAGGCTGGCCGCGAACCTGGATCCTCCGGTCTCCGCCTCCCAAAGTACTGGGATTACAAGCGTGCGCCACCACGCCCGGCTAGCAAGACCCTATTTCCAAATAAAAAAAAAAAGTAGGACTGGGTGTGTGGTCCAGAGGTAGAAGACCCCTGGGTTCCATCCCCAGTACCACACACAAAAAAAATTATGATGATCATATCTGCAAAGAGTTTAACATATATCCACAGAATTCCTGCAATTTAACTGAGTGAAGCTGAAATTAATATGCTATTCTGATGTCCTGAAAGAGGAACATCTACCCTCACAAAAGAAAGTAGACACCCACGCATGCTTGAATGAAGAGAAGCTAAGACCCTAAGTGGTCTATACATGCATAGCTCTTTTTTATTATTTAATCTTTGTTTTTATCTCCTTTTATACATTAAAAGGAGTGTATAATATATGTATACTATAATATATGAATTAGTGTCTCCTGTAAGTAGCACTGTACTAGCCATAGACTATGAGCCCTACACTTATGATATATTATAAGAATAAAAATATCTAATGCTATGGACCAGAGTTTTTTTAAACATGAAAAAATATGAACTGTTGCATTTAGGAACTTAAAGCCCAATACTCTGCATATAGTATATGATCTATATGTGCCTATCAATAAGGAAGACATCTAAAGTATTGATTGATATTCATTAATAAAACTAAATGTTTAAGAATATATAACTCCGTGCATTAATACTAATGTGATTAGTATATTGATATGAATATTTATTATAACCAATATAATATAATATAAATATGAATATCATGGAAGCTTGAACTGGCAAGATTCCTATCATATACCAATGCCCAGCATATAGTAGACATTCCACTGTTTTCTAATAAGTAATCAGATGAATTAATTCTTCATAAAATAGTATATTAAACACTTTTTTTGTGGAACTGGGATTGAACCCAGGGGCATTCTATCTCTGAGCTACATGCCCAGTCCTATTTTTTATTCTTTATTTTGAAACCATGTCACAGGGTCCCACTAAGTTCCAGAGGGCCTCACTAAGTAGCTGAAGCATGCTGTGAACCTGTGATCCTCCTGTCTCAGCCTCCCAAGTCCTGGGATTACAAGCGTGCACCACCACACCCAGCAACACATTTTAGATATGTTCACATACTCAGACAAAATTATATTGTGGATTCAACTGTTCTGTTTGTTTTGTTTATCCATTTCAATTGGAGCTGTTTCCTCTGTCAGAGTACAAAGAGGATACAACTGGTACACCCCAAAAGGCCACTGAGACATTGGTAAGAGGAATTCTTTATGGTAGTTTACTAGTGTTAAAAGCAATCAAGAGATGGTGCTGGGCATAGACTAGCCATAGCAGGAAGCCATTACATGCTAGGCCTGAAGACAAAACAAGTAGCTCCTGTGACCCCAGAAAGGATAAGCGCATCCCAAGAGAACATGCCAAGGCCTTGAGGACAGGGACACAGCTCGCCGCTGGCAGGGCGGGAGCCAGGGAATAAAGCGCTGCTGGAGAATGCCCTGCTCCTCCTTCCAGATCTCCTCACTCCTCCCCATTGGCTAAACTCTACTGGAAGCCAAAAGCAAGGGAGCAAGGGAAGAGGGGAGCAGCCCAGAAAGGCATCCTTCTAGGCACAGAGCAGGATGCAGGACTGTGGGAGTATCCTGAGAGAGGCCAACAGAAAACTAGGATCAGCTAGGATGAAATCCACCTTGAACCCCACATAATAAGGAAAAGAGCTGCTTAGCCAATTAACAGCAAAAAAACAAGGCATACACAGGATAACCAAAATCACATTAAAAGAACTGATCGTTAAAAACACCCTTTTCCCTAGGAAACCATTTTTTAGGAGAAAGATTCTAATCCCAAGTCATTCTTCAAAAATAAACTGCTTCTCTCAGGAAGTTTAACAAGACAAATGCATCCATAGTGTAATTATTATAACCATAAACAAAAAAGAAATAAACTGCTTTGTAAAAATAATTTCTTCAAAATCCATAAATCTAATTAGTACAGACTGAATCTCTCTCGATTTATCTGAATTAGTGAGGTTTTGGCATGGACCAAAAACATATAAAAGGAACCAATAATATTCCTTTTAAATTTGGTAGAACTTACAAAAAGGTCCATAAAGTTTAGTAGCTTATTTGATAATATATGAATATGTGTCAGAATTCTTTAAAATTTCTTATCTGATTTCATTGTGCCCTATTCTAATCATCTGCTCTTATTCCTAAGCATGAACACTGGTTATAGAAAAAGATTTATCTTTTCCTTCATTCTCTGTTACCTTCTTTCTTCATCACAAATCTGACAAGCCATGTGCTTGAAATAATATCTCTGGAATTTTCCTTTACCTTACAACCTTTTCCTACTTCAGAGCTCAACATTCTCTTTATTCCAACCTACACAGGTTTCTTTCTCCCATGTGCTCTTATAACAGTGAACCAATTCCTCACTTGTTTACATTATCCATTGTCTCATTTTCTAACTGCTTTATTTTATAACATCTATTATTAAATCAACTAAATGTTGCTTTAAGTAGAGAGAGTAAATTCTACATTTTTCATATACATTCCACATCTCATTAATGCTTATGGATATCTCCTTTGAAACACTGCATTAATGAGAGAGCCAAGCATATTTCATTTTTTCTTTTAGAATGATATCTGTAGGTTTTGCTTTAATAGCCTTGAAAAAGCTTTTTAAATAAATCACCTAAGAAATATAATATTAACACACTTTAGATTATCAAATTAGTGGTTTTAATAGAGATCTCCAAAAGAATGGTGGTACAATATGGGAGAGTTAAAAGATTCGCTGCAATATAGGATTTTCAAGAATCTCGATGTATTTTAAGGCTTTCCAGGATAAATCATTTTAGAATCTAGATCCCTAAATCAAATACCACTTCCGAACTTTCTTTCTATGGTCATCAAACTGTTCCCTAATAACTTGAAGCATGTGGGCTTTAAATATCAAGCAACTAATACAACCTAGCTATAATAGATTTGAATTTAGGCACAAATGTTTTGTTGTAAGTGTAAAGGCATGATATCTCTTACCACATTTAAATAGGTCTGTGGTGGTACTTGTGCCTCGCTACTGCAGAGAGAGTGGCAGGTGCACCCAGGGTCCTATCAAGGGAAAGGTGCAGATGGCCAGCTCCCTGCCACTGCTGTTCTCCAGCTGAGACCCGCTGAGAGCTGAGCTGACCCTCTTAGGACTGGCAGAGGAAGTCCCAGGAAACCAGAGGACTGGAAGGAACAATTCCACCACCCCCTTCTCTACTGTCAGACTGTCAGTTCTTTACTGGAAATTTCACACATTTTTCTTTAAATCAGTTTTAAACAAATCTGTTTAAATGTGTGCCTGAGAAATGTTAATGTCAATACTTATGAAAAATAAAATGAAAGAAATATTCTACAGCCATATAAATTTGGGATATATGTCCTCTCTCTCTCTTTCTCTCTCTCTCCCTCCCTCCCCTCTCTTTTTGATATTTATAATGCATTTAACTCAGTAAAGGCTCTTAGAAATTCTATAGTAAAAAAATCTATTCAACTTAGATTAACTTACTGTTTTCCCAAACTAATTTAAAGTTGGCATTACTTTTTCTTCCCAGAACATCTATAAAGATTTCTTAATAGATAAGTGTTTCACGAGAGACACTTAAGAAACATAGAAAAAGCATTTCAAGTTTTGAATAATTTTATCATATTGTAAACATGATCCAGGTCTAATAACATTTATCAAAGCATTTACCTATACCCCACCTTATAATTAAACATTTTAGTAACTTTTCTTTTTATATTTGTGTTCCTTACCATTTTTCTTCATTAAATTGAAGGATGATAGGTAAGGATTACTCTTTATTTCTGTTAAAGAATTATTTTAACGGCAAACTCATAACTCTTATACAACTGTAAAAGTTCATGATCTTACTGAACTCATTAGTGAATGAGGGAAACAGTAAGATATTACAACCAGTTCAAAGAATTCCAGGGACACATGTAGAAAGGTAATATAAAATGATGAAGAAATAGCATCTCCATCGGCACAATTGATTGGAATTTCTGTGGACAATAACAATTTGTATTACTAATTTTTCTATAATTCATATAGCCACAAAATAGCTTAAATACAAAGAAATGTAAAAATAACCCAGAAAGTATAGGGGCTTCTGTAGTAATAATTTTGTTTCTTCACTTCAAAGTCTTTCACATAGTTAATGTAAAACAATCTCATTTGATTTTGCTATTATTTATAAGTGCTCTTTTAATATTCATTACTCTTCTTAAGACCTACATTATTTATACCTTAGATTACTGAGTATTACACTATACTGAGGATACATAATACTATGTTAAATGCTTTTATGCATTATTTAATTTAAGCTTCACAAATGTGACCATATCAATCAGAGTGATTAAGCACTAATGGTCACACAGAAAATAAGAAACAAAAATAGGCTTCAAAAACTGACTCCAAAGTTCACACTCCTCACCAGTTTATCAACCTGGAAATAGTGCTTAACCTATGTCCTTCAGACTGTAATGCAAACTCATCCAAATTTAGCATGGATATCAATCTTACTGAGAAATGGTGCCTCAACAAGAACCTGATAACTTATCCATCTCTAGACCTTACCTCTCCCTGGAGATCAAGACTTATATTGAATGTTCTTCTTCATAGTTAAATACTTTTATTGGTGCATTGTAATCTCACATCATTATGTAGTTCAGAGTGACAGGAACATATGTACACACAGTACTTGGAGAAATTCCTTCTTAAGATATTCATTTGGGTGTCAATGAACATCTGCTTTTCCTCAAACCCATTTCCTATCCATCAGAAATTTTCAACATCTCTTTTTCCAAAATTTATTCCAAGGTTATCTGCTCCTTTTTCATTGCTACCACCCTGGTTCACTCAGTCATCATTTCTCTTCATTATAGTCAGACCACATCTGAACAAAGGTAAAAGAATGGGCTAAAACTCGAATATGAATGTTTTGCCACATAGATCAAGTAAACTAGTTAACTGGAATGCCAGTTCCCTAAATTTAGGAAGTGTCTTATTCTTAGCGTCTTTTTACTCCCAGTCCTAAGTTCAGTGCAGAGCTTATAATGAGCACTCATTAAATGACACTGATTAAATTAAGTGTTATATTAGATGCAGGTCCAATCAATGGTTTATACTACCACTTGGTACATCCAATCAATTGTAGTTTGTAAGAATCAGCCACTGCAGCCAATGAAAAAGAAAAAGGAAATCCAGGGGCTCATTTGCTTTTTTGTTATTGTTTTTAAAGAAGCCACAGATGTTAAGACCTAAATGATAGGCAATTTTAGATCATTAAGAACAGCAATTTATTCCACCCAAAAATTGCAAGGCCTAATTTCTTACCCCCCCCATTATGGACTATTTAAGTATAGTGTTTTTATTAAATGATGGATGAACTTCAAGTAGAATGACATACTTTTGGTGAGACTGTCAACTTAAAAGTGAATTTTGAGAGGAAATTAAATTTCTAGTTTCACAAAATTATTGGCTCTCTTATTGAAAGTCAAATGGCAATATTTGTGTGTGGGGCGGGGGGGGTTACTGGGGTTTGAACTCAAAGGCATTCTACCTCTGAGCTATACTCCTAACCCCTCTTCTTATTTTTTGTTTTTTGAAAGAGGGACTTGCTAGGTTGCTGAGAATCTTGCTAAATTGCTGAGGCTGGTTTTGAACCTGCAATCCTCCCATCTCCGCTGCCCAAGTACTGGGATTATAGCTCTGTACCACCTCACCTGGCTAAATGGTTATTTTGAAAGGGTCAGAAAGACCTTTTCAGATATCCTGAAAGTTTTGTTCAGGATACTTTAGCATGTCTTCAAATATTAAAAAAGACAAACTATTCACAAAATAAGTATGAACTTGCTAATATATAGGAATGATAAGTGAATTTCACTTTTTTAATTGAACGAAATAACTAAGATTTTTTAAAAGAATACATCAAGACTCAAGACAAAGACCATCAAGGTAAGGATTTAGAACTCAGGACCAAGGTCACAGTGTGAATCAATAATGAAACCAGTAAAGGTAAGTAGTATTAACACACTGACCATATGTTCCAAAAAAATGCATAACAGATGATATTACAAGCCTAAGTGTATCATGGGGCACAGTGGGACAACATTTTTGATATGAATTGTTCTGGAAGATCTGAATATATGGATGTCCTAAGTACAAAATCAATACATCAACATAATAGCAGTAAAAGTTGCATCAACAAGATTCTGTGATCTATTTGTATTAGGAGAGATAATTTAGCAATCTGGGCTTCCAAATGAGTTCTTCTAGAAGACAAGAAATGTAGAAAGATTATTCATCATATATCACTCGTTGCCTACATCAAAAATATCTGCCTTGTCAATCAATCATTGCGAGTAATTGTATTTAATTTCTAGTAATGAAGACCACTAAGTGGTGAAGACACTAAACGGTTGATCTAATAGGAATATATGACTCTAACAACTAAAATTAAATTTGCATAAAATGTTTCATTGCTGCATAAAATGAGGTTTATTGTATGAAACGAGTTAGCTGACTTAGAGCAATAGATGACAATAGTGGGAATCACACCAACATTTATTGGACTCTTCTTACACAGATGAGGAAATCGGTGCTCAAAAAAATTAAGTATCTTTTCCAAGGTCATCTGACTATTAAATGATTACTGAAAGAAATGAATACAGATTGAACTGGAACAGTCCTACAGAAACTAAAATGTGGTGGTTACCCTAGGAAAAGGGCCCCTGTAAATCTAATTTTGGTTCAAATGGATATTGTAAGAAACCAAATTATAGTAATTTAGGGCTTCTGCCTTTAAAAAACCAGTAAGATTTTCGGGAGACAGGAAACTACAAAAATGGTTACTTTTTTAACTCAATAAAATGATTATGAATGATCGCTGTAAGTGTAGCACTTTATCTGGCTTGGGACCTTAAGCTACACTCTTTATTAAAAGGCTATGAAACTTCCCATGACTACTGCAGTATCTGGCTCCGTTCCTTCCCAAGCATCTGCACAGACCTCCTACCCACAGCCCAGGCCTCCACCATCCAGTGCCCTCCATTCTCCTGCGCTAACTTCTACATTGAAGTATGTATCATTGTGTTTTCTCACTAATACTCAAAAACAAAGAAAGCACTTGATTCCTCCTATATCCAGAACCCAGCATTGTAAGGCTTTAATAAGTTTGTTTTAAAGAGTAACCATGCACAAATCTTGGTGTGGGCGTATACTTTCATTTATCTTATGTACATCCTCAGAAATGGAATGGCTAGGTCATATGGTGGACATGTGGTTTTCTTAAGAAACTATCAAAACTATTTTTTCAAAATGGTTGCACCCTTATACATTCCCATCAGCAATGTGTGAGAGTTTCAATTGCTCTAACACCATCCCTGACATTTGGTATGGTCAGTCTTTTACTTTTAGCGATTCTAGTGGGCATGTACTGTTATCTTACTGTGGTTTTCATCTGCAATTCCCTAACAGCTAATAGTGTTGATCATTTCATTGTGTGCTTGTCTTCCACTGATTATCTCCTTTAGTGAAATGAAGAGTCTGGATGAATTTTTATTGAGCTTTTTCTTGAGTATTGAGAGTTATGCATATATTCTAGAATATAAATTCTTTATCAAAAATGGACTTCCAATTATTTTCTACCAATTTGTGGCTTGTCTTTTCATTCTCGTAATAGTGTCTTTAAATAGCGGACTTCTTGGTTTTAATGAAGGTCCAATTTATCTATATCATTTCCTTTTATGGCCTGTGCTTTTGGTGTTATATCTAAGAAATCTTTGCCTAACTCCAGGTCACAAAGATTTTTCTCTTATGTTCATCTTTAAATATTTTATTTTTCGTTTTAACATTTAGGTTCATGATCTATTTTAGTTCTTCTCTACACACAATGCAAAATAGAAAAGATCAAAGTTCACTTTATGCATATGTATACCCCATTGTTCCAGCATCATTTGTTGATATTCTTAATGTATTTAATATTTTAAACCATTATGAGGAGTCTAGGTTAATTAGAACTGTATCTTGCATTTCTTTCTCATTATTCCACCTATCTTTCCCGGTAAATTGATTTGAAAATAGATGGTAATGAAGTTAGATAAATATTTCTTATATAAATATGTACCCAAAACATTATAAAGTAATTATGGAGTTCATTATTTATGGGCCTAGATTTTATGTAAAAGAAGTATATTAAATCCAAAATGTAAAAAATTAGAAAAATAATCTATTTTTGACTTCCGTATTTTTTATTAGAGTGCAACCAACATGGCCATCTTCCAGATCACCTTTCTGTCACAGAGCTGCCCTTTCCTTTCTCCTTTCTGCTGGGGAACACAGAAATGGGGATCGTGTGCAGGGATGCATTCCTGTGGGTTCTTGAGGAGCGGAGCTCTCTGCCTGCCCCTGAGCTGTTACAGAAGAGAGATAACTAGCTTCCCACCACATTTGAGACCTTTGGTCTTTTTGTTAGACTATTTTGGTCTGTTCTCTATGACAAAAATTGATACTGGATGTTTCGTACTGCCCTAACAAAGACTTAAAGCATGTGTCAACAGTGAAATGGTAAGGTCACAAAGCCAGTGACTTTATTATGATTGTGTCATAATGAAAATATGCAAAACCATTACCATTATAACTAGGAAGATAGATCCATTACACGCTGAGATGGGGTTCCAGGTGAGCTGTCTGGGTGGCAGTGCATGCTGTTCACTGTCCATTCCCATGTAACAAATGCTAAAAAAGACAAAAGCCAGTTATAAACTAGTTACTTCACATTCCCCAAGCAGACAAGCAAAGAAAGCAACTTCTGCTGAGGGGAATTCTCTGTCCATTTTCTGTAAGTTCAAGAATGTGGGGCAGGGCAACATTGGAATATCTGACTGCTCTGTTCTCCAAATGTCAGATGTGACAACTGTAGAGAGCAAGACCCTGTGTCAAAACAAAAATAAAAATAAAAAGTGCTGGAAGTGAAGCTCGGGGGTAGAATGTCCCTGGGTTCAATCCCCAGAACCCCAAAAAAATGATCTGGATAACTCAAGACAACTGTTTTTCTGATAATATTCAACAAATTTTCTAGATAATTCTCTACTTAATTTCCCTATAAAGCAATCATTTTAGTAACAACATTATTTTTGATAAATGTGAGCATTAGCCATATTTACATAAATAACAGTTACTTAGAGATCCAAAATTATGTGGCTTTCTCAGAAATCTAAACTTCTGTTAGATCTGGCTTACTGTATATAAACACAAATATGAATGCATGTGTATATAATACATATATATATATTAGAGCTATATATTTTAGATGTGTGTGCTTGTGTGTATTAAAGTTGGAATTATTTTCTGAAAGCTATCAAAATTTTAACTAGATGAAGTAGCCTTAATATAAGATAGTTGATATCCCAATTAAAATGCATAGATATTAGAAAAGAGGAAAAGTGTTATTCAAAATGAATTCATAAGAATGGACCCAATGACTAAGATCATATCCTTTCCACTTTGAAAAGCATTGAATGAATGTAAGGCCATGTTACAATGAAATGCAGAGATCATGAAACTTAGAGTTGGTATAACAGCATTAAATGGTTTTGGAAGGGTAACAAAACAGCTGAGAAGATGGCACCTCACAGCTAAGATGGTAATGTTGTTGATAGAGTGCAAGATCAAGCAGGCTGATGCCTATGCCTACACAATACTGGCAAAGCTAGCCAGTGTTACACAGTCAGTCTTAGGTGAAATGGCATATTTATTTGAAAAAAAATTCATATGCACTGTTCTTAAACGCTATAAAAAACAATTATGAATGAAAGAATCACAAGAATGCAGCTAAACAGAAAGAACAACGTTTTGCAAAGCCATTAATTTCCATGATGAAGTAAATACAAATTTATCATCTTTTATAAATAACATATTCTATTGCTCAGTGAACCAAGATGAAACGTGGAAAAGTGTTACAATTTTGATCTTACTAAAGTGATTGTTTCATGAACAAAGCAAATAATTCAGGACTGCAAAGATGGTAAACTATTAAGGAGATCTGTGGCTTAGAAATATATTTTGTTAAATATCACATTATATTTATTCCTTTGTAGAAAATCTGGAAAGGCTTTGAAGGACATTTCTAAAACTGATTGGGTATTAAATAATTCAAAACCCAAGAGTTGTGATCAAACAGATCTGGAGGCATATGTAAGTACTGCTGAGGTGAAAGTGCCAACCAAAGCAATTAGACTGAAAATTAATGTCTGGAGGTAATCAATGAAAGAGCTGGCTGTGGACCTTCATGTCCGTATCATCTTTGTTTATTGCCATAGCTGGCTATCACGGAAAAACCAACTCATTTCTCAAAGACAGAGAAAGGATGTTTCCTTCAATTGAGGCATTCTTAAATTAAATTGAAATCTATAGGAAGTGATTCCATGCTCAGAATATAAGCTGATATTTATTAATGTTGCCGGCCAGTAATGAAGACAAATGATAGGCACTTTCCACTTAAATCAGGGACTACCAGTGCAAGTTTGGGAACCTGGGAGTGATTAATATGCTCTCTCTGCAAGGGTTCATGGGGGACTGGGGTTATCTTCTCCTCTAATGATGTCCCTTACCCCGACATTAGCACCACTGGTGTAGGAGGTACATACTTGACATTCTCTTCAATTTCCAAATGTGACCTAGGGCTGTGATAATGAATGCTTCAAGGTGAGCCCTTGGTGGGTGTGTTCTTTACATTTTACAATGTATATTATACCAGCCAATAAAATTAAAATCCCCATCAGGACCCATTTTAGCAGTCATTTGTACAATAAGGGGACTTCTGTTAACTTCTCAGAAGTAGAATTTTCTGGATAACTGAAGAACTAAATAGAAAAACTAGTTTTGTTTCAACCTAAATGGCTGAAAAAAAATCTTTGCAAAATGCATTAGACTACTTTACAGCCTTGCTAAGTACAGTGTACTAAAGCTAATTTAATATTTCTTTTATGATTGATGACTCTGCAGTGCCTTAGGGTCAGTAGAAATTGTTGTTGAGGTAATAAGCTATAGTATATTGAACTCTGAATCTGAACTGACCAGATATTGGTTTATGTCACTGTGCTTTGTTTCCTGTCCTTAAAGCAGAGTAAAGAAAAGAAATTCACAGGTATTCTGGTTCTAGTTAGAGCTGCTTATTGTATATTTGTGTCACACATGGTGGTTCTTAGGATAAGGATAGTGTGCAAACCATCAAGAGTTTTCAATCGTCCTGCCACACAGTCCAGATGGACATTCCCAGAACCCTGTTCCTGATTGTGGGAGACTGCTACCAGTCCCAGTTAATGTACAGGTACATCGGTGCTTTCACAAGCTCAGAGTTGCCATCTTCCAATCAGTAAAGAAATATGCACAAATGTAATTGGATTGTCAGCATTGCTGAGGGCTCCGTGGTCAAACTGGCAAGCATGACAATTGTGCTCTGAATCCTGATCTTTTAATAAAGAGATAATAGTAACAAATATGCTCAAAATGTCTAGTGTTTGACACAACAATAAAAATTATAGTATTTGGCACAACAATAAACATAATACCTTATTAAGCCCTTCAGTAATAGTATAAATTTACATAATAAAAAATCTGATATCCTTATACAGATATGGATAGCAAGAAGAAAACCATAGGAGTAGATAGTTCACAGAATAATCTCTTAAAATCCTATGTATTTATTTATGTAAAGAGCATAGCCCAAAATTTCTCATTTTTATTTAGATTTTAAAGGAATTCTAAACTTCTTAAGGAAAGAACTTAAGAAAAAACAACTTTTGATTAACATGACAATCAAAAGGTAGGAGGAAGAGAATATAGATAATGAAATCATAATAAAATAAATATCATTTCTCAATTATCCAAAGGCAGATTTTATAAAGAAACAGAAATATTGTTAGAACTGGGCCATGCAGGAGGAGATGAAACTCGCAAACCCCACCCCAGTTTTAAATACAGCATCTTTCCTTTCAGCCTGGTTTGACAGATGACTTGGAGTAGAGCTGGGTATGGGTCGGTAGTCTAGTTTCCCCAATTTTGGTGAGTTTTATTGAGGAATTATGTACTATGTTTTGTCTATCCTAAAACAAACATAGACTAAAAGTTCAGTTAATTTAAAAGTCACTAAGAAGGAAAAGGTAAACTACCACAATTGAACTCTTACAACTACCTCCTTATCATTAATTATAACACAATCCTGATTTCAGAGATATTAAACTGTGAGCAAATGAGCATATTATAATCAATGAAATGTTATACAATCCAGTTCCCACCTGGGTCTTAACCTTAGTTATTCTGCAAATCTATTCTGGATTAGTGAAATCTGATTATATGACTAGGAATAAATTAAGGCTGGAAAAGTCAAATCAATAATCTACTTTAAAAGAATAATATAAATAGGAAGAAATTGGAGAGTGTTATAGAGAGAACATGGATTTTGTAATTAAACACATGGGGGTTTAACCCTAGACCCATGTTGTATATATAACATAGGAAAATATTTAATCTTTTAATCTTAAATTGTCAATATATAAAATGGGAGTAATATCTCCTGGATCATGAAGGTTCTTGTGAGGGCTAATTAAGATCAGGTACGAGTAGCACCAGAATGTCTTGCATAGGGAAATGTTCAGGAACAGACCTTAGTAGAACAAGTGAGAATTTGCAACTTACCAGGTGAGTTTATATTAACTATATTATATTAATGTTAATATGGAAGGCACAAGGTTGCCTCCAATCCCATAAGTAAATTAATTTCCTCTTCTTTCCTTCCTAATACCACTATATATTTCTCTAATGACAATGTGCCAAAGTATGGAACAATGGAAGGAATTGAATTGAATAATGACTAAATTTGAAGCTGATGAATTTGTAGATCAATTTGTAAAAATGTACTGATTAAACCACAAATGAAAGCAAAAGTGGAGTGTAAAATATTGTAATAGATTAAATGTGCTCAAGGTTCATAGATAATACTTGGTGTCACATTCAAGGGGAAAAGGAATACTGGTGGTTACAAATTTTAATATATTGGCTTTTCTGAGGAATAAACTTTTGCAAAATGGGTTTTGTTTGTTCGTTTGGTTTAATTTGTTCATCATGTCTCTTAGAGTTACAATGATCTTTAGACTTAGATTTTGTTTCTCCTTAAGGATATAATAAATTAAACTTTCTTATACTGTGGCTGATTACAGGTGCCTACATTAGACTCACTCTGATCTCTGTTGTACTCAATGGTAGCTTAGAAATGCTATGGTGGACCTGTTTTTTTTCCTTTTCCTTCGGTAATATGTGCTGTCATATTAACTTGTAGCCACTATGGAGAGGTTTAGAAAAATCAGACCCAGAAAACTTTGGGATGTCAAAAAAAAAAGCATTAAACAAGCAAATTTCCCTCTCAAATAAAATGCTTTTATGAAAATAAGGAGGGTCATTTATTAAAGAACCCAGCCTTTAAAAGCAAGAGCCCTGGCAATTTTAAAGCACCACCTAATATTCAATTATAAGATTGAAATATGGTTTAAATATTATATTTTTATCATTAAAATTAGTAGTTAGCTAGAAATTTGAATGTATATTTAAGCTTTTAGTACTTTTAGGGAAAAGCTCACATCATCATGCTAGAAATCATCATAATAATTTTGTTTATATGAAGCAAGGTCAATGCTAGGCCTAGTGGCTACCTCAGGTTTCTATTTATAATAGTTAATTAATTAAAAACAAATCAATCTAAACCATATAAAGTCAATTTCTTGAGCTGATAGGCAGTGCAGTCTAAGTAACAATTCCATGTAACCAGAGCCATGACTGTTGTAATAAATTTGTTGAATTAAAACAAAAGTAAGTAGAATCAGGCAAAAATCACCTAAAGATTTTCTTGCTTAGGATAATAACTAAGTACTTGGTGTATATAAACAAATCTGACACAAAATCTTGATTAAGTTCTAAATTTTGAATGTCATATGACATGTTGATCAAATCAGTGCTTTTGAAAGAAACAAAGAACCATCACAAACCCACAGAGAAAATGACGCCAGTCCAAGCCTTGATGAGCCAAATTTGAATGTAGAGGCGCTCCATGTCTACAGGTGCATAAGGAAATAAAGATTAATTACTAGAGACCTCTTACAACAAGAGGTAACCTGAGTGTTCAAGACAGAATTCATAACAACTTTGAGAAAATCCAGGGAACAGTTCCTTACTTTATAAAAAGAGAAGTTCCCCCATGATTAGGAATCGCCAGGCAGAGAAGTTGCCTGCCCCTTCTCTGCTAGGTAGCAGCCATGAAGCTTTGCTAGGAGTGCCAATTGGAATGGCCTCCAGACTGGCCTTCACCAATGAGGTGAATCCATATTTCTTGCAGCCATATGGATGGGTAGACATGTGACCTAAGACAAAAGTCCTCTAGGGGATTTTCTTCCGTGGACGTGAATGAGCCCTTGTTAGCGTAAGCAGCGCTATCCACCTGAAGACATACCAACTCTCAGCAGAAGGCAGATATCTGAAGGTCTACGTTCTCTTCTCTTTCTGAATGCTTTAGTTATATGGTTCAATAAGTTCCCTTCATTATTTAAGCCAATGTATTTTTCAACCGGAAGCATTCTCACTGGAGCAGCAGAGTGAGATGACCTGTTTGTTCATCCAGCACCGGCTTAACTTGGCAGGCATGTTTTCTATTTCCCAAGAGAAGAATTAGTAATACCTATAACCCCCCATCATAAACAAATGATAACTTTGTGAGGAGATAGCTCTTTTTACCTTGATTTGAACAGTGTGCAATGGACATGTGTATCAAAATGTCACATGGTATTCCATAAATATGGACGTTTTTATGTATCAATTAAAAATAAAAATTAAAAGAAGCATTGGTAACCCATTATATGCTGTCCCCTGGTAGTACTTAACTCTCTGGTTTGTCATGCCACTAAAAAACTTGGGCAATAGCTACCTACTTGTGTACTTCAGCTTTGGTCACCCAAGCAGATGGTCCGCTCTTGGTTTTACCATAAAGTTATTGCAGCATGAAACATGAACCAGAGTCCTTCCATACCTAAACAGTGCCGAATGCATTCTTTAAGAACCATCCGGACTGTGAATTTGGACACACTGGCCTCCTACCTCCTCCTCACACCGCTTTTCTCCACCAATAGAAACCTCTGTGTCCTAGCAGTGATTCCTGGATCGGCTGAGATTGGAAAGCCCAATTCCTTTTCAGCCCACAGTGGAGAAGAAAGAGAACACCTGGAAAGTGCTGCTTTTAGCCACAGCCCGCGTTTCAAGGAGATGAGCTGTAATTAGTTTTTTCAAACAGGAAAGGACAAAGCCAGGGATTTTTTTTAAAAAGAAGGATTATACTGAATTCTTACTTCTCAGAAGATCTGAGATGGCTAATATCATTACAAGCACTGGAATTTCAATCCAATGAAAGGGGGAATCCTTCCAAGACTGGACACCAGGGAAGAGAGAGGAAATCAAAAGAATTTCCCATTGGTCTGATAGAGTCTCTGGTCCCCTCCCCCCCAAAAAATATAAAAGAACAAAAAATGTGGGGCTCTATTTTGTTGGACAACAGTGCACACAGACATGCTGGCCTTCGAGTATCTAAAACTTACCTCAATCCTCCATATATCTGAAGAACATAAAATGAAAGGAATTGCTATGTGCTACTGCAAGGAAATCAAACAGAATGTTAGATAGGAAGTTCACTGTGGCACCAAAATAAGCAGATAATGAAATTCTAAAGTGAGGTGCTAGTTGAAGACGAACATTTCCAAAATAAACATTTGAATTCGTTATGGAACTCAATCTCATTCACAGAAAGGGTATAAAAGGAGAGAACTGTTTGTGTGCTGTGAGCTCCACCCCACCCCAGCGTGAGGCAAGGGGACTCTCTACTGCACATCTCGGTCTTAGTAAAAAGAGACTTCAAAGAGATCACTGGAAAATCTTGATATATTGCTCCTGCAACTGAGACATAAATTAAACTGTCTGATGCTTGCCCTCGCCCACAAAGTTCTTTTCCAGTGTAAACGAAAGACAAGCTGCTGCTATATTGGCCACAGACCACATATTTCCCTTGAGCAGAAAGCCATACGCATAGAAGATAGCTAGAGGTGGGATTATACTAGATAGGTTCTTACAAACAAGGGTCACCTAAAGGGTGGGCTGTCCTTGGGAGGAAGTTAAAAATCTCTGTTGAGGCCATTGTAGTAACACCAAGAAGCTGAGAAGTACTAGAAGAAAAGGCACATGGAAGCAAGACATGCCTTTATCTGATGGGTTAAAAAAAAAAAGAAGCTGCCATCTTTAGAACTGATATATCCTTCTTAGAGCTGACATGAGAATTTGAGTATGGGCAGGATACAAAGATCTTATGGAAGCCTTTGTGTGTGTGTGTGTGTGTGTGTGTGTGTGTTACTGGAGATGGAATCCAGTGGCCTTCTATTCTGGGCTACACCCCCAGACCTATTTTATTTTTTATTTGGAAACAGGGTCTCACTAAGTTGCTGAGGGCCTCATTAAGTTGCTGAGGCTGACCTGGAACCTGAGATCTTCCTGTCTCAGCCTCCCAAGTACTGGGATTACAAGCGTGTGGCACCCACACCGGGCTTATGAAAGCTTTTTTGAATACATACAAAGCCTTCCACGTTTCATGCCTGTGTTCATCACTGTGATAAAATACCTGTGAAAATCAACTTGAAGAGGGAAAGATTTGTCTCGTGGTTTCCGGCTTGAACCCATGGTCACATGGCTCCATTGCTCTAGGCCTGAGGTGAGGTAGAACATTGTGGCAGCAGAATGTGCTGGAAGAAAGCTGCTCAGCTCATGGCAGCTGGGAAACAGAGCGAGAGTGAGAGAAAGGGCATGGGGCAGGGGGGCATCTCCAAAGGCACACCCCATGGAACCACACCCCCCAGCTAGGTGTCACCTCCGACAGCTTCCACCCCGCCCAACAGTTCATTCAACTATCAGGGATTCATCTGCCAATGAGGTCAGAGTCCTCATGATCCAATCACCTTTCAAAATCCCCACCTCTGATTATTGCTGCATTGGGAATAAGCCTTCAACACTCGAGCCTTGGAAGGATATTCCAGGTCCAAATCCTAACAATGCCCGTGCATGTGAAATTTGATAGTCTAAACTTTTCCTTATAGTAGTATAATTGAATTTAGTTAGCAATGAAATCCACTTGTATATAAAGTAACCTATGCTTGTTTACCATTAAAAGGCCCAGTATTGCCTATCTATACCTTGTAACTATAGCTAATGTTTCCTCCAAGCAGCTCAATCCAAAGTAATTATCTCAGGTGTACCTATGAAGGGGGCAAGAGAGTTAATTATGCAAACAAATAAGGCACACTGATTTGAAATTATTTCTCCAAATTACCAAAATAAAATGATTCATGGTAACTAAAATTAACTTCCTCTTTCTTGATTTCTTGATCAGTGTTTAAGAGTAGTATGCCTGTTTGGAGGGGTTTTTTTTTTGTAAAATCTTTAAAATGTACAGTTTGCATTCTTACTCATTTATTCAACTAATATTCATTGGGTACCTATCTTTCCAGGCACTGTTAGGTGATGGCATATAGTTTAAAAGGCTATAAACTGACAACTGGTCATGCATATGTTAGGAATACTAGTAATTACAAAAGATATCGTTGTGGTTTCATTTTGTTACTAATATAAATATTTCATATTTTATTTTTCCTAGAGAGGTACAAAGAAAAAACGG
Organism: Glis glis; assembly: GCA_004027185.1. NCBI lineage: Eukaryota > Metazoa > Chordata > Mammalia > Rodentia > Gliridae > Glis > Glis glis. The sequence goes on from PVJS01007078.1 coordinate 52,801, forward strand.
AATCCTGAAAGATCTTGACTGAGTAACATTCAGGTTATATCCAGCCAACGGAGACGCCATCTCACTGATTATAAACAAGGACAAGTTTCATCTTGAATGCAAAGGGCTCATCCTGTTTACACTCAAATACTTAATTCTTTATTCTGTTATGTTGTTTCAATTTTTTAAAGGCTGTAACTAAACCTTTCAAAACATTTGCTCATATTGCATTATTCTTACTTTTCATTATCATTTGCAATATATTATTCTGGGTTTCTTTAGTCACTGGAACCAGTCAAGACAGAATTCTTCTATACTTTTTTTTTTTTTTTTGGCAGTACCTGAGATTGAACCCAGGGTTGTTCTATTTCTGAGCTACACCCCCCGACCCTATTTTTCATACTTTATTTTGAAACCAAGTCTCTCGAAGTTGCGGAGGGCCTCACTAAGTAGCTGAGGCTGGCTGCGAACCCAGATCTTCTGGTCTCCGCCTCCCAAGTACTGGGATTACAAGCATGTGCCACCATGCCTGGCCCTATGCTTATTTTTATGACAAAAAAAAAAAAAACATGATAGCAAAAGTCCACCTTAGAATGAATGCTTGTAGGCTCTGGTGGTTCTTGTGTTGGATTAGTTTGAAACACAAACTTTTTATCAACATCTACTATGCAGAACATAAATAAAGATGTAAATACATAAGTACCTATAATTGTTCCTTTTTATGTCAAATCATTAAATTAAAAACAGTCAAACTCAGAGACTATGTGGGAAAGGTTCGTTATACTGCCGGCCCCTAACCTCGTGCTCTGCGCAGTCCAGGCAGCCCGCAGCTCTTTCTTCACCTTGCCCTTCCCCTCCAAGTGCGGAAGCTTGGCAATCGCATTTCTTAAAAATCCCCTGCTGGCTGGATTCCGGGATAGATTTTGACAATCGAAGGCATTTGTGAGATGGTTGAAAGATGGAAAAGGGAAAGGGGAATCAGTATTATTGCTTCTATGTCAGTGGTAGGCAGAAGGGTGTTCTTCAGCAGGTCTGCGGTTTGCAGTGGCCTCCAGGTGTTCCCTGATAAATCCAGTTTGGTTCTGCACACCTTCGTGATCAATACTGATGGTTTCCACCCCTTTGTAAGTTAGTGGCAAGCCCAAGAGTTTACAGAACTATTCTGTGACCTTTGCTTCCACAGGCATTCTGGCAATTAGAAAAGCACAGAATGCCTTCTATTAAACCCTCTCCTGTCTGAAATAAATAGTTGCTTTTTCCAGGCAGGAACCTCTGAGACAGTAGTTGGCACTGAAAGTGATCCTAAGAAACAGACTTTGAAAAATGAGTTGGATCTAGGATAGCTTATCTAACTAGTTTAGTTTAGAGAAAATACAATATCGATGCCAGCAGAGAATGAGTTATTGGTGGGCTGTGATATTTAAAAATAGAACATTAAATTATTAATGTAAGCTGTGCATGGTAGCACACACCTGTAATCCCAGTATTTGGAAGTCTGAGATAGGAGGATTGTAGGTTCGAGGCCAGCCTCAACTGAAAGAGACCCTTGGTAACTTAATGAGACCCTGTTTCAAACCAAAAAATAAAATAGGTCTGGGGGTGTAGCTCAGAGGTAGAATGCCCCTTGGACTTCATATATATATTCAATGTAGTTGCCTAAATGAAGTGTCTTTTGAAGAGAGGCTTTGGGAAACAAAGACACTATTCTTTGAATAGTGCTGTGAATGTTGATCACAAGGACTCTGGGCATAGTCTAGTAACTTCCAATTGCACCATTTCTTCCTACACAGAGAAATTGAAGCTTTCAGGTTTTAAGATTTGAGGTCAAGGCATAAGCAGAAAACAAAAGAGCTTACTAAAATTTGTCTTATTATTGTACCCAAATATGGGACCAATATATTTGAAATCTAGTCTCAATGTCTGATGATGCATATTGCAGAATTACAAAGCACACTGAATTCTCAGCCTTGCTTGGGCTCTCACATGAAACTTAAGATTCTTACTGGGCAAGAGTGGGGATGCGTGGGTAGCTCCTAATGGATTTGAACCTCCGAATTCTGCTGAACCTCCTTGCAAAAAGCAGCTGGAAGGGCTGCACCTGGTGCACACGTTTACTTGAGGCTGCTGGTTCTCCACAGGATGTGCTCATCACCTTGCCTTCCTTCCAGACCCTGAACTAGAGGCAGATCATAGGAGGATGGGCACAAAGTCAGAGTTGGGAGGAGAAACCTTACACATAGAAAAAACTGAAAGGCTTTGCTAATTGATATTGACAGAAACCCTGGAAGGAATGTTAGAAACAGATTTTAAGGGTCCTATACCAGGGAGAAAAAGTTAGAAGATTATATTAAACCACACTTATAGCCAGGTGTGGTGGCACACACTTGTAATCCCAGTACTTGGGAGGCTGAGACTGGAGGATCCGGGTTCACGGCCAGCCTCAGCTACTTAGTGAGGCCCTCCACAACTTAGTGAGACCCTGTTTCAAAATAAAGAATAAAAAATAGGGCTGGGGGTGTAACTCGGAGGTAGAATGCCCCTGGGTTCAATCCCCAGTACTGCCAAAAATAAAAAAAAAACACTTATTAATGTAATTGAGCTTTGCAATGTTCTGGATTCAAGATGTTTGATACTTTTGACCATACAATTATGGTTCACCAAAATACTTATTCAATAAACTGAAACTTGGACTGCATGGTCACCAAGGCTAAATAAAATTTATGTGCCAAAATTTCTATGGTATGAGGTAAATGAATATTTACAAAGAAAGACAGAAATATGGTGTTGATGTATTAAGTGTGGCCTACTCCCCATCCCCCAATATGATAACAGAAAAGACCCAAAGGCCATTCCTCCACCAAAGCACTAAGAAATGCACTGTGCTGGTCATGGTGGCGCACACTGTAATCTCAGTACTTGGGAGGCTGAAACAGAAGGATCGTAGGTTCAAGGCCAGTCTCAGCAACTTAGCGAGGCCCCTACCCACTTATCAAGCCCCTGTTTAGCCGGGTGTGGTGGCACACGCTTGTAATCCCAGTACATGGGAGGCAGAGACCGGAGGATCCAGGTTCGCAGCCAGCCTCAGCTACTTAGTGAGGCCTCCGCAACTTTGTGAGACCCGATTTCAAAATAAAGGATAAAAAATAGGGCCGGGGGTGTAGCTCAGAGGTAGAATGCCCCTGGGTTCAATCCCCGGTACCACAAAAAAAAAGACCCTGTTTCAAGAATAAAAAATAAAATAGGGCTGGGGTGTAGCTTAGAGGTAGAATGCCCCTGAGTTCAATCACTTGCACCAGAAAAGAAAGGAAAAAAGGGAGGAAGGGAGGGAGGCAGACAGGCAGGCATGGTGAGGCCAAAGATGATTAGGAAGTAACTCCATTGAAAACTGCAGTGTGGATATTGGGATCCTGGAGGGTGACAGAGGCCAAAGCCCTGATGCTTGAAGCCCAGGGACAAGGTGGGCATGATTCCCAAGAGAGGCAGATGGGTAAGGCCCTGATCAAAATGGCTTAAGCCACAGTGATGACTGGAGTTGGCTGATAGATCACAGTGTCCATTGGACTGAAACAGTAATGCTGCCTACTAGTTACTTGATTTTCATAATTTAAAACATTCTAGGTATCATTATAAAATTTTGGGCACAAGAGAGAATCATGACCTCTCACCCCCCATCCTCAGATTCAGAGCACCAGGGATGAAGAATATGCCAGTTTCCTTTGAAGAAGCATCCATGCCTTTGCCAAAATAAACATTCTTAGTGTTCCTCAAAGGGACTATGGTCAATGTTCAATGTAAGTGTGTGTTTTATAAAATGAGGTAATTCCCTCCGTTTTTGAATACACAGTGGGCAAAGATACTCTCAGCCAATGCTAGAATGCCCATATTGGTGCTTCGACCCACGGACTATTGGGAAGGAATGATTCTTAGCCCTTGGAACTGCCTCCCCCTACCAAATAGTAAATTAAATTGGAAAGCTGGAGCAGATTAGTGCCACCAAAAAATAAAAAAGAACAAAACAAAAAACTAGAAGTATGCAGATATAGAATTCCTATATGTCCATATTCAATTAATCGATTTTACCAGGGCTGAACACAGATGGCCTTGGAGAAAAACAGTGAGTATTGTAAACATCAAGAAGTAGCAACTCCAATGATAGCTGCTTCTCCAAATGTGATATCTCTCTCTCTTTCTCTCTCTCGCTCTCTCTCTCTCTCCCTCTCTCTCTCTATTTAAGTAAATTAACATTATTACTGATATCTGTTATACAGCTATTGATCAGGAAAATGTTTTCTTCTATATGTTATTAGGGGGAAAAGTAAAGAGATTTGATTACTACTAGGAACAGCAGTATATAGGACAGATCAACTGCCTCCCCTCTGGCATGATCTAATCCATGAGGACTGATCATTCAGCTACAGCATAGGATATTTTACTAATCCAGTTTATTAGTGACTGTGGCAAATTGCCTCTTTCAAGATGGAAGATGGAAGCTGGGCGTGGTGGCGCACGCTTGTAATCCCAGTACTTTGGGAGGCAGAGACCAGAGGATCCGGGTTCGCGGCCAGCCTCAGCTCTCTCTCTCTCTCTCTCTCTCTCTCTCTCTC
>PVJS01007079.1:0-57378 GCA_004027185.1 Glis glis
GAGAGAGAGAGAGAGAGAGAGAGAAAGAGAGAGAGAGCTGAGGCTGGCCACGAACCCGGATCCTCCGGTCTCTGCGTCCCAAAGTACTGGGATTACAAGCGTGTGCCACCACGCCCGGCAAGAGATCCTGTTTCAAAATAAAATGAGCTGGGGTTTGGTGCAGAGGTAGAATGCCCCTGGGTTCAATCCCTAATGGAAATAGAACAGAAAGGGACCGATGAATTGTTCAGAAAGTGTGTGTGCTCCAAGTCAGACTCACTAGTTGGGTGATGTTGGGCAAGTTATTAAAGATCTCTGGGTTTCTACTTATGTTTAAAATGGAAACCATCTTCACATATACTCAAAAGAAAGAACTGAGAATGTTCCAGTCAAAGACCAGACCCCCAGCAAGCACTCACTAAACGTTAACAAGAAAGAAATATGCCACATATATGTTTCCAGATTTCTGTACTTTCCAAGTCATTGCCAATGAACACTTACTGCTTGGATAGTCAGAAAAGAATGATAAACCATAGTTTTGTGTTTTTTAATTTGAGGGAATGAGCCATTAAAGAGATAAGATTGTAAAACAGATCAACATTAGGGGAGTATGTTTTTATTTGGAGTAATGACAACATGTGACCCCTGGAGTATCCAATTCACAGGACAGACTGTAAGAAGACTAAACATGAAGAATTAGGAGTCCTCTACTGGTGGCAACTGTGCCCTGGCTTAGTAAACTTGGATCACAGGACAGAGGGGCTAGGTCGCCATGTTTCCTGCTTCCCCACCCTCCTCCATCACATGCAAAGCCTAATACTCCAGCATCGAATTAAAGAAATAGAGCAAACCCATCCAGGGCTTCTTTAAATATTCAGATAAACCCATGTGCCCTTATCAGTTAAATTAAGCTTTCCTAAGAAAAAGTAAGTCAATTAGTTCAAAATGTGGGTTAGTGCTTCTGGGTATTTAAAAGGGGATTTTTTTTCTTTTTTACTTCATTTAGAAACACAGCCACAGGGCAGGTACATACCCACTCCTCCCACGTCCTGTGAATTGCCACCATACACCTAGATACCAATTTCTGATATCTAGAGCTTCAAAATCTGGTCCTTAAACTTTCTCAAAGTCACGAAGATATTGCAATATCAGCTTTAACATTTATCTGGTGTTGCCCTTTAAGCTAATATCCCTTATCTTCACCATCATTATTGATATTTGGCAAATAGTGCCTGACATCACTAGAGAACACTGAAAAAACACAATTCTACCCTCAATTAATTTCTTCGTTCCTCATTCAACAAATACTTAATCTCTAAACTTTTGTCAACAAAGGTAGGTCTCCAAGACATTATGAAATGCATTCTAGAGCACACTTCATGACATAAACTGCAAAACTTGTTTGTCAAAGTGGTCTAGACACAATAAACCAATCTAACCAAAATACAAATCAAGTAAGGTATTTCCTAAGAAGATGAATTTCTAGAAGTGATTTCTTGGTCAAAGAATATGAACATTGTCATGGCTTTTGAAGAGGTTGTCTAGTTGCTTTCATAAAAGGCCATCCTAATTAATATTTCCCAACAAACAAACAGCTTTTTATACCAACATTTGGGTATAAAGTGGCTTTTTACATTTTTGTTGTTTATTTTGTTTTGATTTTACTAATTTAATAGGCTACTTTATTTGAATATAATAAATAGTTTCTGGAATAGTTTATTTTTTGAGACCATTGTAAATAGCCCCGCCATTATTTTAAAAAAGTATCTGTTTTGTGATATATTAGCAAATATCTTTAGCTTCTTTTCTACCTTTATTAGTATTGCAATGACATTGAAGTAAATGTTATTTAATAATAGGACTAATAGCCACTTCAGTCCCACATACACATATAGGACTAGAAGATAAAGAAATGACTATCATTATTAACTTCAGGTTTGACTTTGACAACCTGTACATTTGAATTCTTTACTAGCCAAGTGAAAGCTGACTGTTGGAACATTATAACAAAGAGAGATAGCACATTTTTAGACTCCACAAACACAATTTATGTATGGAAAACTATATTCCTCTTGTATATGATTTGTTTTATAAATAGCCTAGGACACTGGTAGGTGATTATTAGGTGGAAAGTTCCAGAATTAGTTACCAGGTGACAATTAGAAACTAAATATTCTACCCATCAACCACTATGGCAAGTTTACTCTGATTTGTGTTTTTGACAAAGCATAAAAGAAAAAAAAATGATAATACCCTGCTTACCCCAGGAACATTGATGTGGAATAGCCCAGGATTTCAAGAGGAAGTATACTGTTCTAGTCTGGCTGGGTTTGTGGCATTCCTTTAGTCTCTAAATTCTTTACTGTCATTTTTTCTAAGACACAAATTTGCCCCTACTTCCAACAGCCCAGGAAAACAATCCTAGTGCTCAGGTGACCGAGTGACAAGGATTACAGTCTCTTAGCCCGTTTCTGCTGTGTTCACAGTCCAAGGCCTCAGCTCGTCTATCTTTCCAAGATCTCCAAATCCAAGTACACACAGGGGTATTTTAATAGTAAAGGATTGTTGCCTTGAAGTTTTTTCCCTTCTTCTTCTTCTTCTTCTTCTTCTTCTTATTCTTATTCTTATTCTTTGATTCCTAGAGGCTCAATGTGGTCAAGAAGGCATGGGCTAAGGAACTGACTTACCAGCCTACGTGAGGTTCTGGGGGACCCGGGACATGTGGCTTAAACTTTAAAAGCATCTTTGGCCTTGGTTTTCTTGTTTATAATAAAGCATGGAAAATAATAGAGCCTTCATAAATAAGAGCTAATGGTTAAATGTTTGCTACTGTTCCAGACACTGTGTGAAATGCTTTACACATATTAACTTATTTAATTCTTGAAACAATTCTCTAAGGTAGGGACTATTATTATTGTGTCCCAGAAATATAATTCAAACCCAGGCAGTATGGTCTGAGAGAGGAAGCTTTCAATCACCCTGCTAGACAACCTTTTGTTGGAGTTAGCTGTCTCCCGAAACATGACTATTGGCATGTTTACTGAGTGTTTACTACGTGCCAGCCACCCTGCTATAATAGCTAAGGAGCTGAATTGGAAATGAATGGGAGTTATGGTGATAATGCAGAGTTCCTGTCCTTGTGGAGTCATTTTCTTTTCTTCCAGATTACAGGGACTCAATTTTCCTCAGAGTTCAAAAACCATTACTCAGGATGATCTTCAATTGAATTCAGCAGAATTAATAGTGAAACTGAAACAAAGATATATCAAAATAGCTTCAATTTGAATTCATATTTAACCTCCAAAGTACTTTATGAATCTTTTAGTAATCAAATCAAGAGAGTCTGGCTTTCTCTTTTGATTTGTTTCTTTAAAGTGATTAACTAAATGTTTTTTCTGGCCTTTGCCCAAGAGCCCACAAAATCCTTTGACTTTACCAATTTAAATCCTCTGCAACCCACCTCTTAATATGCAGACACTTCCATTCAGAAAGGTCAACATTAACTCCACTGGGGAAAAAAGGTCCCTCACTCTCTACCTGTACAATAACTTTTTAGAGCATGTTCCACCAGAGAAAACAATTAATGACAGGAAATTATCAATCCAAAGTGGTCATTAAATTCACTTTAATTTGCAAGCAATGGTGTTGCCTTGTAACTACCTTTTTGTCCTGATTTTGAATCATAGAAATTCAGATTTATGATATTTTATGTTTTTGACATGGGAAAGCTTCCTGCAAGCTACAAAGAGATCATGTATATTCATCCATTCAACACAAAGGCCTGGCGTGCTCACCATTTCTCAGGCAACAGCCCAATACTATAAAAGTGTATTGGAGCTTGGTGTGGTGGTGTGCACCTACAATCCCAGTACTTGGGAGGCTGAGACAGGAGGATCCAAGGTTAGATGGCAGCTTTAGCAATTTAGGGACCCTCAGCAACTTAGTGAGACCTTGTTTAAAATAAAATGGGGCTGGGGGGTGTAGCTCAGAGGTAGAATGCCCTTGATTTAATCCCCAGTACCACACACACACACACACACACACACACACACACAAATGAATGTATTTCTTCACTAGAGGAAAAAGATAAAAAAGTAACTATATCAAGTATATAACTGATGATGCTCAGAAAAATGGAAGCAATTTATGGGTCAAAGAACATGAACTTTTTTATGGCTTTTGGAGATGTTGCCTAATCGGTTTTTTTAGAAGGCTGTCCTAATTGATATTAACAATAAAAATATGAAAATACCACACTTGAATATGTTTCTGTATATTCTATGTAAACTTTCATAAAGTGTGAACTTGAAACGGGAGTAGAAGGATTATGAGGGGGAAACTTGGAGTTTTTCCTCCCAAAACAATCATGTCACTACTTTCAAATATTCTGACAGTTAAATAATTGCAATGTGTTCTATGCTGTACTGGAATTATTTTCATAATAAAGAAGCCACATATCTTATGCAAGAAATAAAGAAATAGAGCATCTTTTCAAACAGTGATGGGGCAGTAGTGGGCTGAATGGACTTCATGATGCTAAAGAGTCCAGTGGAAGAATTAGTAGCTGACAACTAATACTGCCTCTCTACAAAAATAAGCTTTTTTTTTAATCCCCTCAATTTGGAATTGTGTGGCAGGAACCACAGGATGTTTTTAAAGGGGATCATTTATTAAAGCTGGAATTGAACTCCTTTATGAACTCAACTGTAATTTTGTATTACTGAGTTTTAAAAATTAAGCAACTTTTGGGGGGGTGGGGGAAAGAGTATACACCTACACACCGGTCTCTCTCTCTCTATCTGGAAATTCCGTCTGGTAACTATTGTAGTTACTAACGTGAAGAAGTCTTTTCCAGCATTCTATGAAGTATCATTATGGGCAAAGAATTTCGGTAGCATTTTAGGAGCTGGTGCGACGGAGCCGATTCACAGTCGCCCGACAATCAGGCCTGGGCTTGCTTTCCAAGGTGCGTTTTTGGCGTCTAATTGAAGCACGGGTCCTGCCCGTTGTTTGCAAACTGCCCAGGCAGTACCTGAAACTGCTGTTTTTCCAAGTCCGTTAAAAGGTGATTCGCGCTTGGGGTTTTCAGTCCTGCTATTCCCCACCCCTTCCCCTGGCTTTTGCCAGTAGAGACCTGCCCTGGGGGGTATTTTGTCCTGGGAGCACAAAACAATTTTCTTTTCTGGAAATAAGTTGACGTCAACTGGGAGCTGTTTTTGGTTGCTTTGTTTCCCGGAGCGTCCAACCCAGCACACCGCCTCCGGCAAACTGCAAGCGATTCAAAGCAGCTCACCCAGCGGGGAGAGGAGCTGGCGCTGGTGTGTGTGTGTGTGGGGGGGGGGTGCCCCGGCGCCAGCAGAAGTGGGCAGACCTCGGGACCGGCTCGGTGGTGGGCCGGGGCGTGGGCCTGGGTCCGCAGGCTCTGCGCTCTCTGCGCTCAGCGCTCGGGCACCGGGGTAGGAGCACCCTGGTGGGTAACTCGTCCCGCGCCCACCTGAGTTCTTAACGCTGCCGAAATTCTCCACCCGAGCGTCCCGCGGCCCGAAAACCCGGGCGCATCCCCAAAGGGCCAGCCCTCCGGAAGTAGCTGAGCCCCAATGTTGTGTGCCAACTTCTGTGCGTGGGTCCCTGTGTGCGACTAACTCAGCCGCCCACCGCCCTGGGCTCCCACAAGCAAACCCATGTTTCGACCTATTGCTGGGGACGGGTGGGGAGGACGACGCGCTGTGAACGCAGTCGGGAACAGTTCCGAGGCGTGCGACTTCGAGGCTCCACGCCTCCCGGGACGGTTTTCTGCAGGAAGCAGGGAGGATGAAAGTGTGTGTGCGTGCGTGCGTGTGTGTGTGTGTGTGTGTGTGTGAGTGTGTGTTTCCCCGAGGAGCCGGCGGAGGCCCGCGAGGCAGGGACTTGCTTCAACTTGTTTCGCACCTGGCTCTGTCTCCCCGACGCTCCACCGCGTCCAGGGCCGAGGCACGCGGAGGGTGAGCAGCGGTCGCTGCAGAAAAGACAAGGTCAACTCCCACTTAGATGCCCGCGCGGTCCAGAGACCCAGGCTCCTTTCCTTATTTTTTTATTTTTTTAATTACAAATGGATGGGTGGGCTTTTTATTGATGAGTAAAATGACAAACTGCCCGGAAGGCGAGACGCGAGAGCCGAGGAAGGGGGAAAGGACAGCTCACAGGCCTCCGATCGCTTAAGTGACCAGAACTCGGACTTGGAGTCAGGTCCGAGGACGCACTCGCGGAGCTGGCGCGGCTGCCTCCCTGGAGAGCGGGCCCGGCACGGGGGCGCGCCGCTGGGCTCCGACTCCGTGCGCTCTCCGGCCCCGGGACCTGGAGCTGGCCGGCGCGCTAGGGGACACGCGGGCGGCCCGAGAAGGAGAAAGTTAGGATGCAGTGCGAGCTCCAGAGGCGGCACGACTGGTGCCGCCAGGGAACAGCCGAGGTCCCGGGCGGCACCGGGCGCTGCCCCTGGGCCGGGAGAGCGGGAGGCGGTGACGCGAGGACGCGCCCCGAGCCTGGGCGCGCCGGGGTCGGGCGTTGGGCTGGAAGTGGGACAGCGTCTCCTATGGGAAAGCGGGACCCGGCGAGCTCTTTGGCTGCCTTTCCAGTTTCCGAGGTGCCCGCCCCCGCGTGCCGGAGGCAGCGCAGCCCCGAAGGCGGCCGAATGGCAGTTGGCAAACTCGGGAGTGAGCGCGCTCGAGATGCGAATTGCGGGACGGTGGCGGCGGCGGGGGCGGCCGAGCCCCAAGTTCGCGCTCTCCGCCCGCCCGTCCGCCCGCTCGGCCGGCGAGGGCCCCCACCGCCCTAGCTCCGACCGCGGAGCGCCTCGCCGGAGGGCGTCGTGACACTCCGCTCGGGGACAGGGAGGGCGACGCGCGGGCGGGTGGGGAGGGGTCCCGGGGTCCCGATCGCCTCTCCCCGCATCTCCCCTCCTCCCCGCCCCTCCCAGCCGTTCTTTCGCGCTCCTTCCCGAGGCTGGCTAGACCGGCGCGGACTTGCCCCAGACCTACGGGGAGCGCCCCAGGTCTTTAATGACAGCTTAAAAGTGGCAGTTGGAAAAGTCGAAAGGGATGAGGCTGACGTGGGGCGTGTTTCGCTCCTTTGCAAGAGTCGGGAAGGGAGCTGGGAGCCGCGCGGCTGGCCCCAGGCCCCTGCGCCTCGCCGCCAGCAAGTAGGTGGGGGAGCCGCCGCCAGCCCCGTCCGCTCCCAAGCCTCGCCCGCTGCGCCCTGGCCGCGGGCGCCGAGAGGGTGCGGGGCCTCGCCGTGCCTCCTCCACCCTGCTCATTAACCTGCCGGCTCCGCTCCGCTCCGGGCGGCCCCAGACACCGGCTTCTCGCAGCAGCACCCGCGGCCCGCCCGGCGCAGCCGCCGCCCCGAACCCCCGGCTCCGGGGGGCGATGAGGGGGCGGTGGAGGGGGCACTGCTCCTCGGGCATTACTTAGAGCCGCCCCGCCCTCCGCCGGCCCTCCCTCTCTCCCGCCCGGGCCCGCGCTGCTCCGCCAGAGGGTAAGTTGGGAGTTTCGCCCCCACCGACAGCTCTCCCTCCCCTTCCTTTTTTTTTCCTTCAAAGTTTGCTTAGAAGTGGGGAGCGGGGTGGGGGAAGAAGAAGGTCCGGCCAGCCTCCGTCCCTTACCCGCTCCCTGTCTAACTTACTCCCACCTCCCCTCCCCTGCACCCCCTGCGCGCCGCTGCCCCTCCGGAGCCGCGCTCCGGAATGACAATTGGAGCGCGGCTCCTTTAAGAGCCCGGCTTTGCCTCCCGGTAGCTGAAGGTCATTAAACACAAAAGCTCTCAGCGCTGCGGTCCAATATAGCGCATGCGCCCTGCCCGAGGACTGGCAGAGAGACGGCAATATGGCGAGAATGCCTGGCAGCGGGGACTGTAACACCAGCGCGGGCGGCAGCGCCGCCGCCGCCGCCGCCGCCGAGAACAATGGGGAGCGGGGCGAGGGCGAGCGAGGTGCGGGGGGCCGCGGACGCCGCCACGGCCGCCCGCACTACTGCAGCGCGGGCGAGGAGGAGGAGGAAGAGGAGGAGGAGGACGAGATCCAGGAGGTGCAGATAACGGGGGACGAGGAGGAGGAGGAGGAGGACGGAGGTGGGGGGCTGGAGGAGGACGAGGAGGAGGAGGAAGAGGAGGAGATGGGGCTGGACTGGGACGAGCCCCTGGAGCCCGAGGACTCGGCCGGGGAGGAGCTGGAGCCCGAGCCGGTCCATATGATCAATATGGACCAGAGCGCTGCGCTGGAGCCCGAGGCGCCGCCGCGGCTGCTGGCGCCCCGGGCCCGCGGAGGGCCGCCCGGGGACGGCGCGGAGCTGGACCCCGACGTGCTGCAGCGCCCCGAGCGGGCCCGGCTGAGCGAGAACACCCGGCTGGCCACCCGCTACGCCGTGCGCATCTTCCGGGAGTACCTGAGCGAGAAGGCGCAGAGCCCGGACTTCGAGACCATGGACAAGGGGGCGCTGTGCCGCGTGCTGCGCTCCTTCTACGCCGAGGCCCGCTCCAAGAGCGGCCAGCTCTACAGCAAGTCCTCGCTCATCAGCATCCGCAGCTCCCTCAACCGCTACCTCAACGAGCCCCCGTACTGCCGCACGCTCGACCTCACCAAGGACCCCGAGCTGCGCAGCGCCAACCTGACGCTGGCCGCGGTCATCCGCAAGCTCGAGGAGCAGGGCGCCGGGCCGGTGGTGCAGAAGCAAGCCATCACGCGCGCCGACCTGCGCAAGCTCTACACCTCCAGCGTCTTCAGCACCAACACGCCCTTCGGGCTGCTCAACAAGGTCTGGTTCGAGACGTGCATGTACTTCTGCACGCGCGGCCGCGAGAACCAGCGCGAGCTGGAGGAGGACTCTTTCGGGCTGGCCATGGACGAGGACGGTCGCAAGTTCGTCTACTTCAAGTCCCTCGGGCCCTACCACAAGTCGCGCTCATCGTCCTGGAGCAAGAAGCGTGCGGAGAGCAGCGACGAGGAGAACTTGCCCCGCATGTACGAGACTGGCACCGAGTTCTGTCCCTACGCCAGCTTCGTCAAGTACCTGTCGAAGCGCAATCCCCTCTGCAAGGCGTTCTTCCAGCGGCCCCGGGACCACTGCAGCGAGGGCGATGTGACCTGGTATGAGAACAAAGCCATCGGCAAGAACTTGCTGGGCACCAGGATGCAGATGCTCTCTAAGGCGGCCAAGCTGTCCAAGACCTACACCAACCACTGCATCGGCGCCGTCTCCATCGCCACGCTCAACAGCATCGCGGGCATCGGCACCAAGCTGGGCTCGCCGGCCCCGCAGGGCTGCTACGCCGAGGCTCTGAACGGGGCGGCTCGCCACCACCCCCACCACCCCCCCACCCATCCCTCCCACCACCACCGCCCCCAGCCGCCCTCTCTGGGGACCACTTACATCCTCCCCAAAGACAGCCAGGTCGGGCCCGACGTGAAACCCGAGGCTGCGCCCAAGCGCGCCCTGTACGAGTCAGTGTTCGGGTCGGGGGAAATCTGCGGCCCTTCTTCCCCCAAAAGACTTTGTATCCGCCCCTCGGAGCCTGTGGATGCGGTGGTGGTGGTTTCCGTGAAACACGATCCCCTGCCTCTTCTTCCAGAAGCCAATGGGCACAGACGCACCAATTCTCCCACCATAGTTTCACCTGCTATTGTTTCCCCCACCCAGGTAACCAAGCCAACCTCTATGCATGAAATATTTCTCTGGTACCACTTCGGGACTAACTTTTGCGCTTATGTAGGTCTGGGTTGGGGGGAAGTTTTTAAAAGTAGCCAGTGTATTGCATCGAATTTGATTTCGCCTTTAGAAGCTTAAGCTTCTTCATGCTTTTTCGGGAAAGTTTACACCTAACCTTAAAAGATGAGAGAGGGCGTGCTAACCAATCGCTGCTGCGAAGTAATGCTAGAAACTTCAAAGTTCGCCGAACAAAAGGATTAGTTAGCTGTAGCAGCTCCTCTCCCTAGAATGTGCGAATCCTGTAAGGCAAAGAGTGTGGGAAGGCTGTACATACCCAGGAAGCAGCTACTTAAAACATATTTGAATAAAGTTGCCCTTGAAATACGATACGACATCTTCGCCGTAACTTATGAAGGCAGAAAAAACTATAAATTATTAAAAAGAAAACATGCCAATCCCACTTCCTGTAGCTTTCTTTTTTTTAAGAAAAGGGGCGGAGACTGGTAGTTGAGTGCCAGTTTATACAGTAACGTGCAGTCAATGTAAAGTGACCTTTGGGGTGTAGTTTCCATAAACTAAACTTGCTCATTAATTGCTTATTAGCATTATTGTTCAGATGGGAGTGAGGTAGCTGCTACCCGTCAGGCTACACGGTGGGAGTGCCCTGTGGTGCCCCGCTCTCTGTGGGCACAGAAACATTGCTGTCTGCCCCTAGCCCTGTGAACCCCAACACCTGCGGGGCAGTCGTGGAAGGCTGAGTGGCAGAACACCAGAGTAAGCATGCTAGCCCCGATGCTGAGCCAGCTTGGCTGAATCCACTCACCTCATCAAAGGTGAGGGAACGTGACTACCCTAAAATTACTTAATCCTAAACAGAACTAAGATCTAGGTTGAGATTGGGGCCTAACATGTTAGGCGCTTCTTCCCTTATTATTTTACCTAGATATTCACGATTGTTATTCAAGTTATATTCGTTTTTTTGGATTCTCTTCTCTAGGAGCCTGAAACAAGCGGTCTCCCGGGACTTCGTTCTGCAGGCAGCAGTAGCCACAGGAGGTTTACCACTCTGACCTCCCTGCCATCAGGCAGAAGTAGGAATTTCCACCCTAACTCTGGAGGTGTAGTCGTAGGCTTCAGGGGCAGATGTCAGGTACCTCAGTGCTTTTTCCAAAGTGGAAATTCCAGTTCTGGACAAACTGACCCTTACAGAAGCTTACCAGCTAATTGGAAGCCTCAGAGGCCAACTGGGAAAGGGGCTGTGAATGGCAGCATAAACAGCACAGCTCTCTAAAATACACAAGACCTGTGGGCAGTGTGTCTTTCTGTGCTTCTGGTGTAAGTAAGCATTTTCTGACAGGTTGTTTTAGAGAGTTTTAAGGTTAAAGAGGAGTTTGGGTTTGCTTTTTCTTTGAAAGCGAAAATAAATATTTACATACTTCTGATAAGGTAGAAACCCTTAAAGTGCCCTGGGTTAGAGCTGCACCTTATTAATTAAGAGTTAAAAGCCTAAGGAAGTTTATTAAAGCATATATATGCTTGGGATAATAATGAAACGGGTAGTCTACTGGCATCTCTCTGCTGGTGCCTTATAGAATTGTGGGTTAAAAGATCCACAAAAGATAAGGGGCTTGGGTGTTGGTTTTGTTTTGTTCTAAGGAGAGCAATCCCTGGATCACAGTTTTTGTTTACCTGGATGAGATAAATCAGTTCTGTAAAACTGCATACTGATGCTTTTATTATTCTTGAGTTGTTAGGTAACTCCCAAGTTGGTACAGATTTCAAGGTCCTTATGTTGCTTATATGATTATTATGGCTCTCAAACAAGATCTTAGGCCTAGATTTCTTTTAGTTAAAATACTACAAAAAGTTGTTCTACTTGCATGTGCTCTCTCTCTCTCTTTCTCCCTCCCCCCTGTATGTGTGGGGGTGCTGGGGATGGATCTCGGGCCTTGCACGTGCTTAGGTAAGCATTGCACCCCTGCGCTACACCCTCATCCCTATTTGCACGTATTTAACAGTCAAATTTTCACTTATATTGGAGTAAATATTTTTTAAAATCATCATTAAGACATTTCAGGGAACTCTTTAAGCTAGTGACCTCTGTAAAATTCAGAGAAGTCTGAACCATCTAAGTATGAGGGGATATTTATAGTTTAAATAGAAAGCTGACACTAAACTTTTTCCTTCTGTATTTTCCCGTATTTATTAAAATCACTCTAATGATTGAGGTCCAGGGCATTTCCCAGGGATTAATGACTGGCCAGGGGTTATGGGCCCGTTGCATTGCTTAAGGCCATCAGCTTTCCTGGCTGGTCTTTAAACCCCAGGAAATGCCCTGTGTACCTCAAGCTTCAGTCATTATTTCCTCCCTCTAACCTTACCGTGGACCAGGAGGCATCAAGCGGTGCCTCATTCAGCTCCACTGTTCAAAGTATTATTACAGGCTTACTCATAACACAGAGGTCATGCTTTCTCTTCTAATTGCAACTTTCCCCAAAGATGAAGAGCCTGCTACTTTAAACGGATTTACAGTCGTTCCCCTTTATCCACAGGGGATATGTTCCAACACCCACAGTGTGTTTGAAATCTCAGAGAGCAATGAATTCTATATTCCCTATTTTTTTTTCTAGACATACATACCTACCATACAGGTTGATTTATACATTAGGCACACAATAAGAGATTAACAATAACTGTGATAAAATAGGACAAATATACCAGTATATGGTAATAAAAGTTGTTTAAAACTTATGAAGTATTTGTTTCTGGGATTTTCCATTTAACATTTTCAGACCGCAGTTGACCTTGGAATGCAAAACCTTGGGTAAGGGAGGACTACTGTACTCTACTTCTCGAGGGTGGTAACAAGTGTATCATTTATGGGATTGGTTGAAAAATGAATGCATCCAAGGAATTTGTGATTTTTACTCTTGTGAGAGATCTGGTTTTTGGGGGGAGAGATAATAATTGTTGCTTTAACTGGTCTACTCTTGAATGGTTGTGTTTAAAGTAAAGGGTTGTGTTATAGTTTCCCCCACATAGCTCATGATGATCCAGTTACTGGTTTTGCTTGCTAACTCCCAGGTGGTAATTACATGCTCCATTTTATTCTATTTATTTTGGGGGTACAGGGGGTTGAATCCAGGGTCTTGCACATGCCAAGCATACACTCTACCACTGAGCTACATCCCCAGCCCACAGGCTCCATTTAAAAACTTGACACTATATCCTGCATCGTCATAGCTATTCTCTTTGCATGAAAATATAGCATTTTTTCCTGCCTCAGAGAACAGTAAATACTTCTGCTTAGATGGATAATAGAGATTTGTCATTTTATTCTTTATCATTCATAGGGGGAAATACGAGTAGAGTTTTAGATTCCACCTGTCACAGTTTTGTTGCTAAAGTTCTTGCATACTATGGCTCTCTCCAGTGCCAAAAGAAAAAAAGAAAAGGAAATTAGCTCAGTATAAAATGTACTTAGGGGCTGGCCATGTAGCTCTGGTAGAGCACACGCTTTGCATGTATGAGGCCCTGGGCAGCATTGCCAAAAAAAAAAGTACTTAGGAATATTTTCAAGTGTGTGACAGAGGTATATGTACTTACTTGGCCCTAATCCAGATTATTTCTGGAAATACTTTTAAGGAATTCTGTGTGTAGGAAATGTATTATCATAAGATACTGGAGGTACAGGCCACCCTGTTTGATGGACCTCACTGTGGATCAGATTTGGTCCTTACCGTATCCAGCCTGGACCCATGAGCAGCCACCCAGCCTGTGCACACAGTTCTTCCTTCCTGTAACAACACTTCTTTGAGATGGTTATTTGGAGCTATAAGGATTAACTGCCTTGTTTAAAATGGATATTTTTTCTGATTTTTAATATTACTTTGTGGCTACATTTCTTTTTCTACAAGATGTTTACTCTCTTATGAAAAGTTCAAATTGGCAGAGAAACTAAATGCGTGGATATAAGTACATAGCTTTCTTGCTGGGCTAGGTGGCATACTCCTATAATTTCAGTACATGGTAGGCTGAAACAGGATGATTGCAGGTTCAAGGCCAGTCTCAGCAACTTAGCAAGACCCTCAGCAACTTAGTAAGACCCTGTTTCAAAATGAAAAATGAAAAGAGCTGGGTGTATAGCTCAGGCAGAATACTGCTGGGTTCAGAGCAGGGCGTGGTGGCACATGCTTGTAATCCCAGGACTTGGGAGGCTGAGACAGGAGGATCACAGGTTTGCAGCCAGCCTCAGCTAGTTAATGAGGCCTCCGCAACTTAATGAAACTCTGTTTCAAAATAAAGAATAAAAAATCGGGCAGGGGGTATAGCTAGGAGGTAGAATGTCCCTGGGTTCAATCCTGAGTACCACCAAAAAAAAAAAAAAAAAAAAACAAAGAGAAAAAGAATACTGCTGGGTTCAATTCCCAGTACCAAAAACAAACAAAAAAAGTGCATAGTTTTCTTCATTCATTTGGGAAATAGTTACTGAGTACCTACTGTTTTGGTTTTGTACCAGGAATCAATAAATTAATCACTTTTCCACTTGGCAAATAGCCTCATTGGCAAGATTTGGGCCTTATTCCATATTAAAAATAGATCAAGCGGGGCATGATGGCGCATGCCTGTGACCCCAGTACTTGGGAGGCTGAGACAGTATCGCAGGTTCGAGACCATCCTCAGCAACTTAGTGAGACTCTCAGCAACCTAGCAAGACCCTGTTTAAATTATTTTTTTTAAGTTGGGTTGAGAGTATCACTCAGAGGTAGAATGCCCCTGTGTTCAATCCCCAGTAACACACACACACACACACACACACACAATCAAAATAAAGTTAAAAGGTGACACAATGTTTTGTAGCAGTCATATGGGGAAATAAATCTATAATTTTATATTATCTTTTAAGTACTTGTATTAATAACACAATCAATATTTGGGTGTGTGTGTATATATAAATATATATATGTATATATATATATTATTATTATTATTATTATTACTTTGCTGTTGTTGAGACAGGGTCTTGCTGTGTTGCCCAGACTGGCCTTGAGCTCAAGTGATATTTCTGCCTCAGTGTCCTGCGGAGATGGACCATAGGCACATGCCACCATGCCTGGCAGGGTGTATTATTTTAAACTGATATAAGCCCACATTAAATGCTAATTTACTATGTATTAAAGCTGATATAAAAAAGGAAGTATTTGCTATTAAACAAGAATGTGGATACCATTAATCTGAAACTTAAATCTTTGTACCACCCTAATTTTAAAATCTGGCTCTTCTGGGCATGGTGGCGTACTCCTGGAATCCCAGTACTTGGAAAGCTGAGACAAGAGAATCACAGGTTCGAGCTCAGCCTCAGTAATTTAGTGAGACCCTCAGCAACTTAGCAAGACCCTTTTTAAAAATAGACAAATAAAAAAGGTTGGGAGTATAGCTCAGAGGTAGAATGTTCCTGGGTTCAATCCCCAGTACTGAAGAAGGAAAAAAGAAAAAAAGAAAGAAAGAAAATCTGGCGCTTCAAACAGATGTCACCAAAAGGCCACCCTCTTGTCATTACAAAGTAGATTTCAAGTAGAGAGAAACCCTTCTTTTCAGAGGACTGCCAGTTGTACGTGAGGTCACCTAGGTATTGGTCTCCACCAGTCGAAACACTCCAGGTCTATAATAAAAGCTGGTTTTAGGTTACCTTTTGATGTCTTAACTGCCATTTCAAAAGCAGAATTGATACGGGAGATCCTGTGTATCTACCTGTGTTAAAAGTCTTAGGACAAAGTCAGGCATGGTGACACATACCTCTAACCCCAGCTACTGTGGAGGCCGAGGCAGGAGCATCGCAAATTCAAGGCCAGCCTGGACAACTTAATGAGTCCCTGAAATAAATAAATAAGACTGGGGGTTAGCTCAGTGGTAAATTGCCCTGAGTTCAGTTTCCATTACAGGGGTGGGGTGGTGGTGGTGGTGGTGGTGTGTGTCTTAGGACCAAACATGTAAACCAGTAATCTGTGGGTCTGTTGTATGACAAAACTTTTATTTTGGAACCTTCACTTAGCATTTCCAGCATTATAATAGTTGGTCAAGATGCCTTTCTCAAGACGTCTTTGGAAAATTTAGATGAGAAATAAGGTTGTGTGAATTAATTGGCCCAAAATGAAATATTGATTGACCTTGATAAACTGAAATGAAAGAAAACAGAGTTTCAGGATTTGAAACATTGCACTAGCACGCTTCTCCTTAAGGTTTGCGGTGTTTGAAGACGCTGAGTTCAGTCCAGCCAGTGTGAACGGACTGTCTCTGTGCTAGCTGATATTGCAAAGAGCAGGATTCCGACTGTGCCCTTGGAGGGATGTGCAGAGCATGGATGAGTTAGTGGACTACCACCCAAAAGCTGAAGTCATTCTCTGCCTGACACATAAACGTCAGAGTGGAAACAGGTGACCTTTGAAAGTTTCGGGCTCTGTAAACTTCTTTTGGATTTTCAGTTCTCTAAGCCTGCTCCTCTCCTCCTTCAAGAGAGGATGAGCTCTGAACGGTGTCGAGTCTCTAACAGAATGAGCTTCTGTGGTCTGGAAATAAGTGCGTGATTAAGCCCTTTGAGAGTGTCGCCGTGGCAGAGGCAATTGCTGAATATGAGTCTGTATTATCTCATGCCGGGACTGTGCACTGCATAACAGGCCCCTGTCTTCTCACGGCTACTACAGGAGGCTGAGCCCCAGGGAGGCAAGTTTTAGGTTTTCACGAATTCTCCAAGCTCTTCTGTTCCTCCCTTCCTCCTTCCCTTCCTTCCTTTTTAGACAGGGTCTCCATATGTTGCTCAGACTGGTCTCAAACTCTTGATCCTCCTGCCTCAGCCTCCCCCATAACTGGGATTACAGGTGTGCCACTGTGCCCAGCTTCTCAACACGTTTTTTTCTTTTCTTTTTCTTCTTTTTTCACTAGAGATTGAACCCAGGAGCATTCTACCTCTGAGCTACACCCCCAGCCCTTTTTTTTTTGTTGTTGTTGTTGTTTGTGGTACTGGGGATTAAACCCTGGAGCACTCTACCACGGAGCTACACCCCCAGCCCTTTTAATTTTTTGTTTTTGAAACAGGGTCTTGCTAAATTGCTGAAGTTGGCCTTGAACCTGCAATCCTCCTGTCTCGGCCTCCCAAATACGGGGATTATAGATGTACTCTACCATGCCTTGCACTCCCAGCCCTTTTTCTTTTTTGTTTTGAAACAGAGTCTTGCTAAGTTGATGAGGGTCTCCCTAAGTTGCTTAGGCTGACCTTGAACCTGCCATCCTCCTATCCCAGCTTTCCAAGTACTGGGATTGCAGGTGTGCCACAGCACGGGCTTCAACACTTTCTTTACAGTCAGACCGCCTTCATCTCAGCCTATATTTTAACAACCTGATGGAGCCTTTTCTTTCTCCTTCAAAAAAAGATCCATCTATATATGACAGTGAACTTTTCATTAGTGACATTTTTTAATATCATATCCTAAATTTTGCCTGTCTTGGGTAAGAGAATTTTTTTAAATAGTGGAAGTAGGAGCTGTGCGGCAGTATTGTAAGGCCAGCGTGTTGGAGCTTTGTTTTCTTTTAATCACATGTGCTTTGGGGCAACTGCTCGGTGGATACGGTTTGCTTTGAGTGTTCCACATCCGGGTTCCTATGTGTGATTCCTATGATGTGCGACTCCTGCTCTCCCGGGCAGTGACTTTGGCTGTTTTTAATCCTGTGGGGTGTGGGACAGTGAGAGGTTGGTGCAGTCTTTCTATGATGAACCCTTTTTCTCTTCCCCCCAGAACTGAGGGAACTTGGGGTGAGCTTGGAGGGCAGGGTGGGGGAGGGATGGAGCAGCCCAGTCTTTCCCACTCCGGGGACCACCTCCACTCATCCAGAACCGGCTCCTCTCCCCAACCCCCCTTATGATGCAAACCTGTCTGGAGTATAGACTCCTTCACACCTTGAATTACTGCCTTCTCCTGACTTTCTGACAAACCCTGGAAGAGAGGTGTTTTTGATCCGGTCAGGGAGGAGGGGAGTGAAAATGTGCCACCTGAAGGGGCTGACAGATTTAAGACAGTGTTGGGTGTGGGCCTCTGGAGGGAAGGAGAGGAGTGGAGAAAGGAATGCTAAGGAATGACAGAGACAGATGTCGCTTCCTTTGTGAGGAGTTCAGTTACCAAATTAAAATGTCAGGGCTAGTTGGGAGGCTTGTAATCGGCAGTTTCTAGTTTTACTTCAGGCCCCTAGAACAGATTATCCCAGTTCAGTCCAGCGTCCCATTACTCGGTCCCCGTCCTTTCTTGCTGGACACGAGGAAAAGGGAGGTATTTATAGCAGCAGTTCCCATTCTGGTCCTTTCTACCCATGTGCCGGGGACCATGCTAGTGAAGTGCCGTGTGTGTGTGAGTGTGTGTGTGTGAGTGTGTGTGTGTGTGTGTGTGTGTGTGTGTGTGTTTAAAATCTAATTTAATATTGGGAGATAGTCTACCTCATCTTCTCTTTATACAAAATAGCCACAGATAATACCTTCATATACATACACACACACACACACACACACACACACACACACATTTATTGCTTTCCTTCATTTTGTTATTACACTCTGACAAATAAGTGCTTACAGGTTTCTTGAACTTGTGGGTTAATTCTGGTACCTCAGCTTGCCATAGCTCCTGACATGTTACCGTCAAGTCCCAGCCTTAGTCTTCAGCTTTTCTCTCACAAATAGCGTGTCCACGTGCTGGGCAGTGGCCTTGGGCCGCTTCTTGTGGGGCGTCCATGGACTCTGGCCGGCAGCACCGCCGCTGGTCTCCTGGTAGATGTGAACTCTCGGGCCACCTCCTGCCCGCCAGCCCACTGTGGCTTCCTCCTCTCCCTCTCAGGATTACCTCACAAGGCCCATCTGTGTCAGGCTTTACCCCAAGGCCTGTTTTCCCTCCTCTACTCTTCTCTAAGATTTGCTATGAGTCGGACGTGGTGGCACACTCCTGAGATTCTAGTATCTGGGAGGCTGAGACAGGAGGATTGTGGTTTTGAAGCCAGCCTTAGCAACTTAGCAAGCCTCAACAATTTAGCAAGACCCTGTGTGTAGCTCAGAGGTTGAATGGCCCTGAGTTCAATCCCCAACACCAAACAAACAACAACAACAAAACATTGCTGCGGCCCAGGCAGGCATTAACTCCACACCTCGGTATGTTCTTGGGACCCTTCCTGTTTGTCTTTACAAAACCTCGGGGATTTTCAAGTGCAGGAGAAGGCTGGGGAGCCCACTGATGGACTTAATTGCTGCCCCACTCCAACAGACTCACAAAAGTTGGTTTAGAATGAAATTAGCAGTTTTTTGTAAGAGATTAAATTTTAGTTGGGATAGTTCGGGATTAAGGGAATGGTCATAACAGTGTGAAGGTTGTTATAGCAATCACTTTTGTAAATCTTCTAATTTCAGTATTCTAGAAGGAAGGCCTGTATTTGATTAGATACTATGTTATGGTATTTGCATTTTCCTAATTCATGAATGAGTTACAATTTTTTCTTCTTTTTTTGGCAGTACTGGGAATTAAACCCAGGGTCTCACAAATACTAGGCAAGTGCTCTTCCACTGAGCTACATCCCCCCCCCCCCAGGCCTGGGGTACAGTTTTCTAACATTTCAATTCTGTCTTGAGTACTATATAAATCAATAAAAGTTCCTCTGATAGTTGAGGTATACTGATATATGTTTTGAATAGACTGCAGAATCAGGTTAATTGGTGTTTTAATATAATACTGCTGACCAATTAATGACCTCTTGTGACTTGTTTTCAGTGTGACAAAGTGTTCTTATAAAATAGAAATGATTGATGCCGGGCGTGGTGGCGCACGCTTGTAATCCCAGTACTTTGGGAGGCAAAGACCGGAGGATCCGGGTTCATGGCCAGACTCAGCTCGCTCTCTCTCTCTCTCTCTCTCTCTCTCTCTGTACCTAGTGAGGCCCTCCGCAACTTCGTGAGACCCGGTTTCAAAATGAAGTATAAAAAAATAGGGCCAGGGGTGTAGCGCAGAGGTAGAACACCCCTGGGTTTAATCCCCGGTACCGCAAAAAAAGAAAAAAAAAAAGAAATGATTGGTGTGGCAATGCAGGGACTTATTACCTCTACTTTATTTGCCCTTTGAATAATCACAGTATTCAGCCAGCATAGTCCTTGTAGGATAAGTCTGTGGGGTTTTAAATAGTCTATTAAGGCAGCTCATCTGGGATATTGACTTGTATTTTGTGGCATTCTTTCCAACAAAACTATATCTTAATAGCTTTTAGACATTTTAGATATTTTCTTCCATCTTGAACACATAGCTCGTCTTTTTTTATTCTGTAAAAAAAAGAAACTTGCAGAATATTTTTCAGTGGATTGGGATAGCAATTTAAAAACATGTTGCTGTAGAAACATACAGACCTAAATAAAAATATAACAAGAACTTCAGAAAACTGCTTATGCTAGCTTCATTGTCTCTTCCCCACAACCCAGTGTTCATTCATATGTTAACTTTTGAAAATTGATGGAGGGCATTCAGAGACCTGGGGATTTTGCTGCCTTTCCAGCAAAATTCTCCTCATATGGAGGTGGTGATGGTAAAGTTCTAGGAATGTTTCTCAGGGCCTTTTGCTGTTGCTGTTGTTTTAACCCTTACAAAGTGGTTCATGGAATCATAGAATCCATCCCATCATTACCTACTATCTCAAGTGAGATTTTTTAGAGCCACCTCTTTGGATGTGAGTTTTGTTCCAAGGAGAGGTAAGGCAAAGGAAGATGCTACACAGAAAGATTGGATTCATTTGTAAAAGTGTTTATTGAGCACTTACTAGGTGCAAGGTTAGGAATTTGGAGGTAAGGAAAAAATGGAGTATATTTAAGAGAAGACACTGGAGAAACTGTAGCAGGACACTCGAGCAAGTTCAAGGGCTGCGGGGGGGGGGGGAGGAAGATGTTCATTTGATGACTGGTCACACGTAAACCCCAAGAACACCTTAGAAATGGGACCAAGGAAGGCCTGACCAACTGAGAGACTGAACATTCCAAGTCTTAAATTTGTGTAAGCCAAACATGGAAATTCAGAAAAAATAAAATATTTGCCAAAAATGGAAGCCTTTTCTTTGCTGGAGCTCCGCATCCCTCTCGAGCCAGCCTTAGTTCAGAGCGAGTTTTCCTGTCTAAAATGCTCGGTACTAGGAGGACTTCAGATTTCAGATTCTTTTTTATTATTACTTAGGAATATATGCATATACATAATGAGATCGCCTGGGGTTTGGACTCAAGTCTAATTTATTTATGTTTCCTATGCAGCTTGTACGCATAGCTTGAAGGTAATTCTATACAATACTTTTAGTGTGCCTGTGTTTTGTCTGAGACCCATCAGATAAGGTCAGATGTGGAATCTTTCACTGTGATCGCATATCAGTGCTCAAAACATTTTGGATTTTCAGATATGGGATGCTCCACCTGTACATTAGTATTTAGGTGTCTCAACTCAGAGTAAGCAGCCACACTACGCCACACCACGCCAGCCACTCTAAATGTTGACACTGTGTTTAATCCACATATTTTGAGGTTGAATGTATATAATAAGCCAAAGAAACACAGAACCACTACTATGCCACCACTTTTCTGATCACTAAAGCCTGCCTCCTTTGGTACCCAGAATCATTTCCTTCACATCTCATGGTCTGTGGGGCAGCATTGTGAATAATCAATAAGGTACTTCTCTGAATAGTGCTTTACAGTTCACAAAGGGCATTCCTGTATGCAATTTCATTGTAAGGAAGCTTTGCAGGGTTCTTCCTAGTGTCAGGTGCTGAGCTAGATAGACCTTAGGACATAAATGAATTCCTCTTCTTTGGAGACATTGCTCACATGCATCGAGGGGAGGCAGAAACGAAACCAGAAGCATAAACTCTGACAGCACATTAGTCCTGTGCTGCTTTGTACATGGAGGAAAAGCGAGTTGAAGGGAGGATAGGAGCTGGATTGCACCCATCTACAGATGAGGAAAGCTGACCCCCGAGAGTCCACTCCTCAGCTTTCCTCCCAAGAAGCCAAGTTACGCCTCCAGTGCCAACTCCAGGTCTGGGCCTCCTATCTAGCAGTGCTTTTAAGCTACTCTACTTGAAAGCTAACATTATAAATGTGGCGCAATTAGCACTAGAGAAAAAAAGGACACCTTGCACAAGTGCATGTATGGATGTGTCTTTTAAATACCAAGATAATTTTAATGTGATCTTTGTGCATTTGGAGATCCAGGAAAATAACCATGAGCATTACAGACTAGGGCAAAATAGAACGGCCATTCTTATAGATCTGGCAGACCTCAGATCTCAGGGCGGGAGCTTTAGTCTTGGGCTGGCTACAAAGCCGCCCCCGCCCCGCCCCGCCGCCCTTTCTGCAGTGGTGGGTGCTGATCATCTCCTCACTGGGGGGCTGATGCTTCCTAGGACCAGGCCAGGTCTCTGCTGGGTTTTTTTTGTTTGCTTTTGGTGGTACTGGGGATTGAACTCAGGGGCATTCTACCTCCGAGCTACAAGGCCCCCCCAACCCTTTTTTATTTTGAAACAGAGTCTCACTAAGTTGCTGAGGGCCTTGCTAAGTTGCTGAGGCTGGCCTTGAGCCTGCAATCCTCTTATCTCAGCCTCCCAACTACTGGGATTACAGGCATGTGCCTCCACAGCTGGCCCTCAGTTCTTTATCTGTTCCCTGACTCTTTGGCAGTTAAAGACTTGCTCCCAAGGCCCTCAATCTTTTCCACTTCATTCAGAGCACTTAATTAAAAGAAAAAAAATGAACACAGTTCTGATGCAGAGTTATAACTAGTAAAAAGCACCAATAAAAGTGACTATAAAGTGCCTGACAAATAGAAAATGTTTAATACCTCTATGGAGCTTTACGGGGCGAGGGCTCTCCTGGCACGGGATGACAGGCCCTCCCTCGCTGGCTCCTGGCAGAGTGAAAGGGGTTCAGCTCTCTGGGAGTCACCTGACTTCTGCTGCAAGAACATCATTGGGAAGTGACAACCATAGACATGTAGACCTTGGTGATGACAGATAACACAAGGAATCAAGGCCACTTTGGTGACACGGGAATAAAAAGGAAAACAAGAAAAAAGACACAGGAGGGAAAAAGTACAGGGGAGGTAAGTAGGGAAGGAGCCTCTAGCCTTACAGGGAAAAAAAGCACATCTGTTGAGAACAGAACTCATATTCCCTATTGATTCCTATAGAAATACCACGGGGAAAAAACCAGGTTAAAGTTACCAGATTAATAAACCCGAATGACCTCAGGCAAGTTACGTCTCATCTATCTGTTAAATGGGGAGGGTGAGGATTCAGTAGTTCCCCCGTATCCTAAGGGAATGCATTCCAGACCCCCAGTGGGTGCCAGAAACCACCTACAGGACAGACCCTGAATACACTGGTTTCTTCCTACATATACGTAACAAATGTAATGCCTTCCCGTCATAACCGCACGTGTCACACACTTGGCCATAACGTTTGCAGTTTGAGATGCAAGAGTAAAACCAGCACAACTTTCTTTTTCCTTCTTCACAATTTCACAGATAGAAGATTCGTTCTTAGTGATATCTTAGCAATATCAGCATACAATTGTCTTTCTATCCATATTAAAATAAAAAGCTTTCACCTTTTAAAGGAAGTGCTTTCCAGCTTCTCTTTGGCATACCAAATTGCCACACAGCAATACTCTTGCAATTGGGGGCCATTATTAAGGAAAATGAGGGTTACACTGTGGTACCATGATGGGAGATCTGATAACGGAGGTGCCTACTAAGTGACCAACCTTCGGGTAGTGTATACAGCCTGGATGCACTGGACAGAGGATGGGCCATCCCAGGGGGATGAAGGGAGGTAGCACAAGATCTCCTCATGCTATTTAGAACACCATGCAATTTGAAACATACGAATTGCTTATTTCTGGAATTTTCCATGTAATATTTTTGTGCTGCCGTTGACCATGGGTGACTGAAAGTCAACTCTTAGATAAGGTAGGTCTGATGACTTCTACTACAAGCCCATAGTGGAGCTGGGGTGTCACTCAGGTAGAGCTCTTGAGCTCTTGCTTAGCATGTGCAAAAGGCCCTAGGTTCTGTCCCCAGCACTAAGAGAAAACAAAAATCCCACAGTAAGTGTGCTATAAGTAATAGCTCTTAAAAAATTCTATTGTTTAGAGGTTACTGACAGTTTAGAGAAAAGTAGAGAGATTATATACAATTTACAGCTGATCCTCGATAATCTCTTTTGAAGATAAGATAAAGGATCAAAAATCACAAAATTATCATAAACACAGGTGAAAGAATGGAAATATGTAAAGAAACCAGTTGGGAAACTCACATCTACAGTAAGGGTAAAATAATGATAACAAAAGACAAAAACTAAAGTTTAGGGAAGGATGGATATTAAATTGTAGGTATCCCAGTTTGAACTAGTATGTGACTTACTATAAAGTTCTCAAACTTGTCTTCCCTCCTCATATCATAAACAGGATAACAAATATACTTTTTTTTTTTGCGGTACCGGGGGTTGAACCCAGGGAATTCCACCTCCAGGCTACACCCCCAGCCCTATTTTTTATTCTTTATTTTGAAACAGAGTCTCACTAAGTTGCGGAGGACCTCACTAAGTAGCTGAGGCTGGCCGTGAACCTGGATCCTCCTGTCTCAGCCCCCCAGGTACTGGGATTACAAGCGTGCACCACCACGTCTGGCACAAATATACTTTATATAATTTTTTTGTGTGTGTGGTACTAGGGATTGAATCCAAGGGAATTCTACCTCCAAGCTACACCCCCAGTCCTATTTTTTATTCTTTATTTTGAAACAGGGTCTCACTAAGTTGCAGACGGCTTCACTAAGTAGCTGAGGCTGGCCGTGAACCCGAATCCTCCTGTCTCAGCCTCCCAAGTACTGGGATCACAAGCGTGAGCCACCACGCCCGGCTTATATAAATTTTTTTTTTCCGGTACCGGGGATTGAACGCAGGGGCGTTCTACCTCTGCGCTACACCCCCGGCCCTATTTTTTATACTTTATTTTTAAACTGAGTCTCACGAAGTTGCGGAGGGCCTCACTAAGGAGAGAGAGAGAGAGAGAGAGAGAGACAGGGAGAGAGAGAGAGAGAGAGAGAGCTGAGGCTGGCCGTGAACCCGGATCCTCTGGTCTCTGCCTCCCAAAGTACTGTGATTACAAGCGTGACTAATTTTATATAACTTTAAGTAGATTTTTATTTTATTGTATTGACTGATTGATTTTTGAGCAAGGTCTTGCTAAGTTGCTGAGGCTGGCCTCAGGTTTGCCATCTTCCTACCTCAGCCAGCTGAGTTGCTGGGATTACAGGCATGTGCTGTCATTCCCAGCAACTTTAAGTAGATTTTTAAACAGAAAAAAAATTTTAAATGACTTACAAGAATTGGCAGTATGTCTTCAGCATTCAGTTAAATTACCTATCTTGTTAAAAATACATAATTTGATTTTCCCTAATTATAAGCAATGAATGTATAGGGATCAGTCACTTTTATTAGAATGTCGTGATACCAGTAAAGCATATTCTAAATTCGTTTCCATAAATGAACAAAAATAATCATCTGGAACATGGAGCTAGAATCTTTTAAACTTTTATCATTGAAAACAGCACATATGACCAGATGATGTTTGTAGGTTTTGTGCATAGTTTAAAAAATATTCTCATGGCCACTTAACCAGAAAAGCTCTCATCCAAACACAGTAAAGAATATGAAACTTTCTGGCATCATATTCTAGAGAACAGTGGCATTCTTTGTGTTAAAGTGCTCATTTGAGGGGAATTATGTCATTCTCTTAACCTCCTTTTCCTCTTTTTCCTACTGTCTGAAATAAAATACTCAGTTGACATTCATCATCAAGTAATTCACATTTTATGCTTAATTTAGCTCATGCCAGCTTGCGTAGGATCATGTCAGCACTGTCTGCATCATGAAGTATGGATTACGATTGGACTATTCGCTCTCTGTGCATTGCTTGGTCACAGGCCTGTACATCTTTCTGAACAATCTATCCTCATGACCAGCCCAATAGGTAGCGTGTACGTAGAGCACGTTACCATAAATTACATAAGTTCTCCGTGTACATTATCCCATATCATTCTCATAACAATCTTGTAGGCCAAAGGGGTTAAATTACCTTTCCCAGGAAGTATATTCAGTATACTCGGATAAGGTAGGTCTAATGACTTGTATTAAAAGCCCACAGTGGGCCGGGCGTGGTGGTGCACGCTTGTAATCCCAGTACTTTGGGAGGTGGAGACCAGAGGATCCGGGTTCGCGGCTAGCCTCAGCTCTCGCTCTCTCTCTCTCTCTCTCTCTCTCTCTCTACCTAGTGAGGCCCTCCACAACTTCGTGAGACCCAGTTTCAAAATAAAGTATAAAAAAAAATAGGGCCGGGGGTGTAGCACGGAGGTAGAACGCCCCTGTGTTCAATCCCCGGTACCGCAAAAAAAAATTAAAAAAAAAAAGCCCATAGTGGGGCTGCTCCCAGGTCCCTCACATGTTTTTTCATTGAACAGCATTTACTGAGCACCTACTGTGTGCTGGCCATAGAGGACCCAGTGAAGTAAAAGATGAGGTCTCATTTCTCATGGACTTGCTATTCAAATGGGAAAGACAGACCTTGAAACTAACAACACTATCATTAAAAGAGTGACTGGGCAGCTTGCTACTGTAGACTCCTCATAATGTGTGTGCATTCTCCTTTTGGGGAACCACTCACACACAAGCAGCTCACACACCCTGACCACTTTGCTAACCGTCACAGGGAGGCTCCGTGTGAACCCAGGGCACCTGAAGCTGTAGCTGACCTCATCCGCTCTTGCAGATAAAGGTGGTCCCTGCTGCACAAGCTTCATCCGACATGAAGTCACCCTAGTTAAAATGTTAGAGGCAGGATGTGTAAACTGTCTAGTACAGGTATTAGCAAAGTTCCTTTTTTAAGAACTCAGAGAGGAGAACACACACGCCCACCTGTTGTTAGGTAGGGTGGACCACGCAGTCGGAGAGATGGAGGCGGTGGGGGGGGGGGATCTGAACCAGAGCTGAACTGACCCTGACTCATCGACTCAGAATCTGTTTCCTGGCTGACATGAGTCCCTGGCTGACATGAGTCCCTCTCCTCGCGTGTGTAAAGATTCTATGTAACCTTTGCAGTATGTGATTGCAGCATCCTTATTCAGTCCATTCTCGTCCTAGGCAGATCTCCTGTGCCACCCCACAGCTGAATGAGTATTTGCTCAGGACTGAGATATTTCTTCTATCAGAGACATTCTTTTTCCCCAAACTGAATAGGTTTGTCAAAAAAGCTGTTCCTATCTCCCCAAGTCCTGTAAAAGAAAACAGCGAAGATGTTATTGATGGAATCAAAAGAAACTGTTGACATAGATAGGTACTTGTTTTGACTCGTGGGGGTAGCTTTTGAGAGTGGGAGCTCAGTGGGCAGGGCTGCAGGTCCCTTCCCCCTGCACGCCAATCAGACTGCCACCAACCAATGTAGGAGAAGCCCTGCTGTGTAGGACATGCAGATCCAGGAATAATACCTGGCCAGGTGAGGGTTAGAATCCCTTCCTGTCCTAAGAACCTACAATTCTATCCTGGCAAAATATTTGCAAACCAAACATTTGTAAATGAGATCAAAGTTTAAATACCCAGAGGGGAATTCTGCTTTAGAGCTCCCATTTGCCCTTGATCTAAATTCCAGTATTGAATCAGGCTGTTTAATGCTAAACATATTTTGGTATACTTTATAGTATCTATTGCTATTTCTGGTTAGCATTTATGTGTTTTAAGGGTGCGTGCATGTGTGTGTGTGTGAGTGTGTGTGTGTTTATATATTTGTGTGTGTTTGTCTACATATACATATGCATTTGAGTGAATGTATTTATGTATTTCAACCAATGGTTGAAATTTTCTAATTGACTTAGGGTTTTGTTTTGTTTTTGTTTTGCTATATGCAGAGTAGGCCTTCAGAAAATAATGGCTGAGCCGAGCGTGGTGGCGCACGCTTGTAATCCCAGTACTTTGGGAAGTATAAAAAATAGGGCCAGGGGTGTAGCGCGGAGGTAGAACACCCCTGGGTTCAATCCCCGGTACTGAAAAAAAAATAATAATAATGGCTGAATATTTTTAAGAGTATTAATTAGCCAGGCGTGGTGGCACACGTTTGTAATTCCAGTACTTGGGAGGCTGAGACAGGAGAATCCGGGTTCACAGTCAGCCTTAGCTACTTAGTGAGGCCCTCTGCAACATAGTGAGACCCTGTTTCAAAATAAAGAATTAAAAAAATAGGGCTGGGGGGTGGAGCTTGGAGGTAGAATGCCCCTGGGTTCAATCCCAGTACTGCAAAAAAACAAAAACAAAAACAAGTGTTAATATTTTCATTCATTCTACCCTTTAAATAAAGCCCATTCCCTGAGTGCAGGGATATTGAGCTCAGGGCTCTATTTCCAGGGTCTGGCACACATTAGGGGCTTGGACGTATTTGTAGAAGTAAATACAAATATTTTATAGTAACATTTTAAGGTTAACTTATCATCCTTGCCCTCCTATCCTTAAATGGAAAGGTCCTAAATATTTTATCCTCACTTGAAAATGTAAAAATGAATTCCTTAGCTGTGAAAGTTAGAAATAAAAAAGTTTTTTGAGTACCACATAAAGGAAAAAGTAAAAGCCTACATTACTGTACTGATCGCTCACCCACTGGGTGCTTGGCACAGCCCTCTGAAAGTCAAGGGATTGAGATAGCGCCCCTGAAGGTTAAGCCAAGGTTCCTACTACCTATGTTCCAAATTTAATGCATTCTTCTGTTGATTTCTTAGCACACAGTAGGTTGTATACACCCGAAATAAATCACCAGCTATGTTAACTGGGCTTTCCTGGTGGAGGGGTGAGTCTCCTGGCAGGTCGATCCCCTGGAGATGAGGGAAGGCCAGGACTAGGTAGACTTGTCCCAAAGTCACCAAACATGGACTTTGAGGCTTTTCTGTGTCTTAGTTGTGTCACGATGCTCTTCTTCTACCCCAAGCCTGCTCCAACTTTCTTTTTTTTTTATGTGCTTTTATTGGTGCATTATAGTCTCACATCACAATGGAAATCAAATTGACATTAACATACGTGCACGCAGCACTTGGTGCCCCCCTCCCCCCAACACAGAGAACTAAGATTGACATTGCTATATTCTCATATGTAAATATGGTCGATGGTAGAAATTCCATTAATGAACTTCATTCTTCCCCTTCCCCTTCCCTTAGATCAGCTCCCTGACTTCACTGAGGCTTCTCCACTGTTGTCTGAGTCCCTTTTGTATCCTCATTGCTCCCTAGCTTGTGCATATTAGAGAAGACATGTGACCCTTCTCTTTCTGTGATTGGCTGATCTCACTTAACATTATGTTCTCCAGGTCCTTCCATTTTCTTGTAAATGATGTTATTTTGTCTTTTGTATTGATGAGTAGAATTCCATTGTGTGTATTTCCCATAATTTTGTAATTCTGTTCATAATTTTGTTCATCTGTTGATGGACACCTAGGATGGTTCCATAATTTGGCTATTGTGAATTGTGCTGCTATGAACATGGGTATGCATATATTACTGTAGTTTTCTGGTTTCAATCCCTTTGGAATGATACCCAGTAGTAGTATAGCCGGATCATATGGTGGATCCATTCCCAGTTTTCAGAGGAGTCTCCACACTGATCTCCATAGCCTGCTCTGACTTTCTTTTCTCCCCCGCCCCATCCCCATAATCCTCATGCCTTCTCCACTCTCTTCTGGCTCAACCTCCAATCCATAGGAAAACAAACAAGAAGAAACTCTTTTATAAAGGCACTCATTTCATTTCACAGAATCATCCCATATATAGTATTTGCTCAGAGTATAGTTTGACAGAGAAAAACTTGAGAATCCCTTCAGCGGGAACTCCAACTTTGGGGGGTCAGTGTTATAACCTGGCTTTAGGGAAATGAGTAAGAGAAACTCTAGACATTACTGCTTTGAAATACCAAGGGAATAAATATCAACCCAGTACACAAATATGGATCCAGTCTTCCATTTCCGAATAGAATTTGGTCCACAAGTAAGCAACTTTCTGGAGAAGAAAGAAGACAAAGAAAAGCTTGACTCCTCGCCTGTCTCCCTAGTCATCTACCTGGGGCTTTTGCTGATGTAGTTGTTGGGTAGCATCCTCGTATTACTCTCCTACTCTGATTCTATTAATATCAGAATGTATCACGTACTGTATTAGGAAATATCAGTGGCTGCTGCCACTCGTCCTGTTTTACTGGATTTGATCATAACCGAGATTTGATCATGGGCCCCAGTGTTTGTTGGTTTTTGGTTTTTTTTTTTTTGTCATTCACAACTAAAAAAATTAAAATCAAAACTCTTTTTTTGTGTGTGTGGTACTGGGGATTGAAACCAGGGGCATTCTACCTCTGAGCTACATCCCCAGCCCTATTTTTTATTCTTTATTTGAAACAGGGTCTCGCTAAATTGCAGAGGGCCTCACTAAGTAGCTGAGGCTGGCCGTGAACCTGGATCCTCCCATCTCAACCTCCCAAGTACTGGGATTACAAGTGTGCGCCACCAAGCCCAGCTCAAAATCAATACTCTTAAAGTTATTAAATGCCATTTGGAAATTTATGTTCTGTTCAGATTTAGAAACAGCTTCCTTGTATCACATTTTCTTTTAAATTT
Source organism: Glis glis (assembly GCA_004027185.1). Classification (NCBI taxonomy): domain Eukaryota; kingdom Metazoa; phylum Chordata; class Mammalia; order Rodentia; family Gliridae; genus Glis; species Glis glis. The sequence goes on from PVJS01007079.1 coordinate 30,400, forward strand.
AAAAATTATAGCCAGGCATGGTGGTGCACACTTGTAATACCAGTACTTGGGAGGCTGAGAGAGGAGGATTGCAGGTTCAAGACTAGCCTCAGCAACTTAGCAAGACCCTGTTTCCAAATAAAAAATAAAAAGGGCTGATGGTGTAGATTGCCCCTGGGTTCAATCCCCAGTAACAATAAATAGATAGATAGATAGATGATAGATAGATAGATGATAGGGATCTGAGAAGGCAAAGTAGAATTAATAAAAGGATAAAAACCTACCTGTCAGTTTTTCTTTCTTGATACTTTTCTTCTTCTGGTCTGTTCATCTGGTCCTTATTTTCCTTTGGGATTTACTCTTTGTTTTCACTTCAGGGGGTGAGAGAGATCAAAGGATGGAAGGAAGTACGAGAGGATGGAAGGAGTTCAGAAAGATCCACGGATGCCTGGCATAACAGCAAGGCGGATGGTGCTGCTGCATTTTGAAACGGGCCCGTGCAGCAGAGCACCAGGGGATGTGAGGGGGCCGCTGGTAGAATCATTGAATTTGGGAGGTTTATGGGACAACCACATGGAAATGTTGGCTAAGTAGGTGGACATACGGGTCTGGAAAAGGTCAGGACCGGGGGACTGAATCTGGAATTTCATTAGTGTATAGATGATCCTTGGAGCTATTGGGTAGGTTATTTTTGCTTAAAAAGAAATCTTAGTAGAAGAAAAGAGGAAGACCCCAAGAAACCAGAACATCTGGAGGCAGGGCAGAGAAGGGGTGCTGGCACCAAGCTTGCAACAGGGGCAGGAGGGGAACTCGGGGTACCATTTCAGGAGCAAAGGAAGTGACCGATTTCCTCAAATGCAACTGAGATTTCAAGTAAGATGAGACCACAGCGGCTGTCGTTTGGTTTCTCTGTGGGGAGACCATGAGTGCTGGCTGGGAGAGCAGTCTTGTGGAGGGATGGGGCAGATGCCACACTGAATGAGCTGAGGTTGGGGAAGCAGCCAGGAACTTATTTGAGGTCTGACTGTTGAGGAGGGGTCAGTGAGCAATCGCTGGAGGAAGGTGGGGGATTCTGTATGTTTTTAGGATGAGAGACATGCACCTTACCTGTTCAAAAATAGCAAGAAAGATGGCAGGGTCCTGAGGAATGATTGAATTTCAATTATTTTATTACCTTTTTCTTTTTTAAAAAATACTTTTATTGGTACATTATAGTCTCACAGTGGAACTGAGTTTTGATTGTTTTATTACCTTTTTCTTTTTAAAAATACTTTTATTGGTACATTATAGTCTCGCTGTTCATAGTGACAGTGACATACATGCACACAGCACTTGGTGGGTTTTCCCCCAGTTCCCTCCCCTCGGGGGAGCGGGGGAGCGAGGATCAATGAAGGTATCACTTCCATTGACATTATGTACATATGTGAGAATCCCAATGTCAATCTCAATACCCTGTTTTATTACCTTTATCATGAACTTTTCTAAAAACATGGACGGAAAAGATGGGCCCAGGCTAGACCAGCACTGCAGCCTCTCTTCCCTAGTGTGGTCCAAGGGGACCCTCCTCCCCTGTGGAGCTCACTGTGTCCCCTTGGGAATCTTGGTCAGTAAAGGACTGGGTTCCCCGGAGAAGGGCATTCTCGCTCAACCCTAGATGAACTGGCGCATCCTTCTATTTTAATTGAATTGATGACAAAGTTGAGGATCAAATTCAAGATAAGGGCTCATAGTATTGAAAGAAAAGCTAGATTAAATAGAAACACTAAAATGTTGCTCAGACTAGAAAGAGAACCAATGAACTCCACTGTGCACAGCGTGCTGGGCCTGGTGTTTCTTGGAATTAAAATAGGCTCTTGTTAGCATCGCTTTACTGATTCTAAGTAGCATGCATGTGTGCAGAGAGCAACATCTAGATTTCAGGCTGAGTTGGTCCTGCATAAACTAGATGTACATGGGGAAAAAGATAGCCTTCTTTTTGCTGGCTTTTTTTTCTGAAAAGAAAAATAATATTATTTGTAATTTTTCCCTTTCATTAATTTTTTCTTAATTAACAAGCTTTATTTTTAAAAATACATATTGTATGTGTGTGCACGGAGATACTAGGGATTGAACTCAGGAGTATTCTACCTTTGTGTGTGTGTGTGTGTGGTACTGGGGATTGAACCCAGGGGCATTCTACCTCTGTACTACACCCCCAGACCTTTAAAAAAATTTTTTTGGAACTGTGCCTCACTAAATTGCTGAGAGACTTGCTAAGTTGCTGAACCTAATCTTGAATCTGTGATCCTCCTGTCTTAGCCTTCCAAATACTGGGATTACAGGGGTGTGCCACCATACCTGGCTAGTGTTCTACCCTCAAGCTACACCCTGAGCCCCTTTTATTTTTATTTTGAGACAGGATCTCACAGAGTTGCCCAAGCTGGCCTCAAACCTACAATCCTCCTGTTTCAGCCTCCCAAGTACTGGGATTTCATTTGTTTCACTGTGCCTGGCTAATAAGCTTTATTTTTTAGAGCAGTTTTAGGTTCACAGCAAAATGGAGTGGGAAGACAAGGTGCAGTGGAGACACCTGTAATCCCAGACACTGGGGAGGGGAGGCAGGAGGATTGCAAATTCAAGGCCTGCCTGGACAGCTTAGTGAGACCCTGTCTCAAAATAAAAAGGGATGGGGATATAGCTTAGTGGTAGGGCACTTGTCTAGTATGTGTGGGGCCCTGGGATTGATCCCCAGCACCTCAAAAAAAATTTAAGTAGAAAGTATATAGAGCTCCCATATATCTCCTGTCACACACAAGAACAACGTTCCTCTACCAACATCCCGCACCAGAGCAGGACTCGAGTTCCAATCAGTGAAACATTGACATCTCAGAATCACCAAAGTGCATAGCCTGGCATGGTGACACACACCTGTAATCCCAGTACTTGGGACACTGAGACAGGAGGATCGCAGGTTCAAGACCAGCCTCAGCAATGTAGTGAGACTCTCCATTACCTAGCAAGACCCTGTTTCAAAACAAAGACTAAAAAGGGCTGGGGCTGTAGCTCAGAGGTAGAATGCCCCTGGGTTCAATCCCCAGTAACACACACACACACACACACACACACACACACACACACGTGCACAGTTGACATGAGAGCTCGTGCATTGCGTACAAATGTATAATGCCACGTGTCCTTCATTACAGCATCATACAGAGTAGTTCCACTGCCCTAGAAATCTCTTTCTGTTCATCCCTCCCTTGCCCCTATTTATTTATTCACTTATATGCAGTCTCCTCTTCCTTCTAAACATAAAAAGTTGTCTTCCAATCTCATCATTCTGGAAGATCTTGTTGCAACCTTATCAACAGCTTTGTTTTGGTTTGAGTACACAAAGGAAAATTTTAGTCACTGACCTGGAATTAATGACATTAAAGTAATAAGTTACTTAATTTGTGTAATTGTCCTTATCTAATTCCAGCTTTACTCTTCTGTCAGTATCGCCTCTGAAAGCTCTCTGCAGTTAAGGTTGCCACAGAAGCCTTTTCCCTGTTTTTTTTTGCTTTTGTTTTTGTTTTTGAGGTACCAGAGATTGAACCCAGGGGCGTTCTACCTCCGTGCTACACCCCCGGCCCTATTTTTTATACTTTATTTTGAAACCGGGTCTCACGAAGTTGCAGAGGGCCTCACTAAGTAGAGAGAGAGAGAGAGAGAGACAGGGAGATGGGGGGGAGAGAGAGAGAGAGAGAGAGAGAGAGAGCGAGCTGAGGCTGGCTGCGAACCGGGATCCTCCGGTCTCTGCCTCCCAAAGTACTGGGATTACTAGCATGCACCACCACGCCCAGCCTTTTCCCTGTTTTTGAGGCAGTGGAGGAAAGAGCCTGCCCTTGACCCCACCCTCCCTAACCACGGGCGGCGACTGTCAGCTGAAGACGTACTAGCCTCTCCTGCACTGCAGGGTCGTTTTCTATTCCTAAAGGGCAAGGAAGAGAAGCTGAGACAGGGGCTAGGGATGTTACAAGAGAAACGCATAACTAACACAGGTCCCTGAGAAGGGCTGCTTCTGTGCGGCTCTGCTCACGTCTAACTGTCACAGTTTTATGCATCCTTAGATTCCCCCCGCCCCCTCAGAGGAAAATGCTATTAAAGACTGGCCTCCTGCCTCCAGGAACTTAGGATCTGTATTCCATGTAAACTAAGAGACCCTGCCCCAGGGCTGATATCAATAATTTGAGCAATATCGCTCTCAGCTACTCTTCATTGAACACAAATGACAGCTGGCAACTAGACATATAAAGGCCCCGCCCTCTGAGAGCTCAGATTCTAGGGGGAATGAGGTGGGTGAGAAGCAGAACTGGGTGACCATTAGAAAATATTCTATGGAACCCGGGTGTGGTGGCGCATGCCTATAATCGCAGTACTTGGGAGCCCAAGAAAGGAGGATCACTGATTTTAGACCAACCTGGGCAACTTAGTGAGACTCTGTTTCAAAATAAAAAATAAAATAGGGCTGGTGTGTAGCTGGGAAGTAGAATGCCCCTGGGTTCAACCACACACACACACACACACACACACACACACACACACACACACAGTAGTAAGTCTTCTATAGTAAATGAAAGCAAGCAGTGGGCACGGGAGGAGAGGGCTGCTTGGCTGAGCCTTCAGGAAGGAGCTCATGGAGGCCTGAATGGGTCTGGCCGGAGGAAGAGCCATCCAAAGGGAATAATTTGCACAAAAGTTTTGGAAAATCTTTGGGAAACAGCAGGTTGGCTCCATTTGGCTTGGGTGCAGAGAATGTGGTGGGACAGTCCGTGGGTCCTCAGTGGAGCCCAAGGGTGGGGAGGGAACACTGGCTTCCACCAGGGAGTCACACCCAGAATTCAGCCAAGGAAATGAAGCCCACCGCAAAGGGCAAAGGGCACCCAGCAGGCGTCTCTGCAGTTTGTTACCTGATCTCCGAAGCAGCACTTCACTAGAGGGATTGCATGAGGCCACCGGGTGAAGCTCAGGGTGGGGTTTAGCTAGTGTTGTTTCCCTGTCCACCCCAAAGGCTTCTGGGAGGATTTTACCAGTAGAAAAAAAAAAAGAGAGTTGCATGTGAGAAATAAACCGAGACTTTCAAAGCTGGTATTTGGATAATTCAGCCACTCATCAAAAGAAGGCTTTGGAGACTGGCGGCAGGAATTGGCTGGGTTTTCTAGAAGAGAGGGATTTTTTTTTTTTAAGGAAATGAACTTTTTTGATATTCAGCCTTCTTTCCAGGGGCCCTTTCTGAGTGCAGTTCATGCAGGCAGCAGATACACAGCGCGGACAAGGCCTTCTGTGAGAGGAGGAGGAAAAGTCCTGGCTCCGACAGGGGCTCCAGAAAAACATATGTGGTTTTGTGCCTTTGGATTTTTTTTAATTAAAAAAGTCTTAAAGTTTAACACATGTACATGTTATAATTTAAAAATATACCATGAAAAATGAGCCTGCCTCCTGATTCTGACTGCCAGGCCCTCATTTTCCTCCCTAGAGACAACCACTGTTACATTTTCTTGTGGGTTCTTCAGACATATGTGTATGCATCGCATATGGTTTTTGAAAGGTAGAGCTTTCTTAAATGTTTGGGTGTAGGGCAGCTGCTTAAAGGTTTGGAAAAAATAGAACAATTTAGAAAGAAGACGGAATGATGTCATCGGTATACATGCCTGAGCATTCATGAATTGGGGGGGCCGTAAACCAAAGTCATGGCTGTGGAATAAAATGGAAATAATATGTAGCTGTTAAATTGAGCTGATTCTGTCTGTAGAGACAGAATATTTTGACATAAAATGGGACCTCGAATTTTCTCATTTTGTGTCCATGGGGACAATCTTTGGAGCTGGTTCTTCTCACTCCCCAGAGCTGGAAAGGGCTGTGAGCCCTGGAGCACTGCCCTGCCAGGTGCACCCTAGCAGGGAACAGGCCTGTGAGCAGGGGACTGTGGGCCGAGCGTCCAAGCCACAGGCAGGCCCCTGCTGGGAGGCAGGCAGTGCGCCCTGGGCAGACGCTGCTCCCATCCTCAGGGTGAGCCCCGAGAGCCAGGCTCCAGGGCGAGCCTCCACACCTGGCAGCGGCAGGAGGCCCAGGAAGGTCATCTTGGGGTATTTGAAGATCCTGAGTTAATACCTGACCCCCCCCCCCAAGTGTCTCCAGTGCCACTAGTGCAGCCCCCAAGTCCTGCTCAGGTGGAGTTGTTCCAAGACTGTAAATTCCAGGCTGTTTTCTGCTTGGAGCCAACACAAAGCATGATCAGACCTCAGAGTGCAGGGGTGGTGCTGCTGGTGGTGGCGCAGCTTCTGTCGCCTGTTTCTTCCTCATCGTTGTCATCTCCCCCTCCTCCTCTTCCTCTCCCTCCTTCTGTTGAACCCAGGGGTGTTCTACCTCCTCGCTACCCCCAGCTCTTTTTACTTTTACAGAATTTTACTAAGTTGCCGAGGCTGGCCTCAAACCTGCAATCCTCCTGTCTCAGCCTCCCAAATGCTGGGATTGTAGGTGTCCACCACTGTGTCTGGCTCAGGAGTCCTTAATGACACCAGCCACAGTTTGATCATTCCGACCTTAATGGTCATTCCACAAACTGCATTTTTCAACCTGCCAGAAGTTTTTCTTAATTTGCTAAAGAGGAAACAGCAAGAGGCTCCCACCACTATTTTTTCAAGCTTAAAGAAAATGTGTTAAATAGTAAGATTTTTTTCCCACAATACCACCCACACACAGCTTACCTTAAGTGTATGATTTTTCAGTTTTGAATGTCCTTATCACATATATCTAATCTTTACAACAGCCCTTTGAGTCTGTGGGGGTGGGGGTAGGACTATTATCTACATTTTATTAATCCCTGCAAAAATTGAGTCTTAAAATAGCCAAGTCCCATGACAATTTCATACAGAGAGTAAGTCACTGTCTGTAATAGTTTCCCAAAGTTAGAGGGAACACTGGCTCTGAATAGGTATTGGAAAAATAAGGTTCCAAAATCAGGTAAGTTTGGGAAACAATGCCATCCTCTTGGAAAACCCATATAAAGAAGCCTGGCTCTTGTTTTCTTGTTTTGTTTTGTTGTGCTGGGAATCTAACCCAGGGTTTCACACACTCTAGGCAACTGCTCTACCCCTGAGCTGCCTCCCCAACCCAAGCAACCTGATTAACTTTATTTGTTAATCAAGTTTATTTGTTCAGTATCCCTCCCCCAACCCCCACTTGGTATTATCTAGTCCCACAGTTTCTTATAACGCTTTGAGAAACACAAATCTACAAGATCACCATGAAAATATATAATTTTTCAGTAACTTAAAAATGTCTCTGTAATTTTTATACTGTTTAAAAGAATATTAGTTCTAATACAGAGACTCTAAAAGTTATCCACATGGCTGTCGGCTAAAAATAATATTTCCAGGTTTATGAAATGCATGCAAGGCCCGGGGAGAGGTGCTGCAGTCTTCTTTAGGTCTCAGCTACTTCCCAGCTGTGTGACCTGACTGCCTGTTTCTCTACTTGAAAGTGGTATTCTCTGAATTCCTCCTTTGTGGTCATTGTAGAGGTTAAACGAGCCGACGCGCATGCAGCACTTGACCCAGTGCCTGACTCAGTTCCTGAGTCAGTGCTCAGGAATACTAACTACTCCCGAACTCTGAGCAGATACACCATTGAGAAGATTCCAGTAGACTGTGTTTTGGGGACAGCAGTGGACATGGCCTGGAAATAGATGCCATCAAGATTCGATTTAACTTGAGAAAGTCAGATTTGGCTGAAGTGTCGAATCCTATATAGCTGGAGAAAAAAAACGTACCCGATCATATTAGATTCCTAGGCTGTCATAATGAAGTATTACACACTAAGCGGCTAAAACAACCAAAATTTGTCGTCTTGCACCTCTGGAGCCCAGAAGTCTGAGATCAAGGTGTCGGTAGGATGGGTTCCTTCTGAGGGTGCATACGTCTGTGTTCCATATCACTCTCTCCTAGCTTCTGGTGGTTTGCTAGCAAACTTTGGCATTCCTTTTTTTTTTTTTTTAAGAAACAGGGTCTCACTATGTTGCTCAAATTGGCCCCAACTCCTGGGCTCAAGCGATCCTCTTGCCTCATCCTCTGAGTAGCCGGGATACAGGTGCGGGGACTACAGGTGCGCACCACCGCACCTGGCTACCACGGCGTTCCTTTCCCTCAGATGCATCCCTCCCGTCTATGCCTGAACAGTCATTTGTGCGGCATCCCTCCTGCACGCCTCTCGGTAGCCACATTCCCCTTTTGAAAGTCACTGACTTCGGGGCTCGCCCTACTGTACTGTGACCTCGTCTTAGGGCCCACCCTGCTCTACCGTGACCTCATCTTAGCTGATGACATCTGCAATGGCCCTGCTTCCAGAAGAGGTCACATACCGAGTTTAGGACTTCACCAGATGAATATGTGAAATACAGCTAAATCCACAGCACCAATGCAGAATGTCAGTCCTAATAAGAATGTGCAAGAGAGAAGAGATTTGGTTAAACATCAGTTGTGAAATTTTGTGCTTACATTTTTTTTCTCTTAAAACTACTTTTTCACCAGTTGCCTTGATTGTAGTGTGGTTTACTTAAGATGCACCATTTTAGCCAGGCATGGTGGTGCATCCCAGTACTTGGAAGGCTGAGACAGGAGGATTGCAAATTGTAATCCCAGTACTTGGGAGTTTGAAACAGGAGGATTGCAAGTTCGAGGTGATCCTCTACAACTTAGTGAGACCCTGTTTCAAAATAAAAAATAAAAAGGGCTGGTGGTGCAACTCAGGGGTAGAGGGCTCCCAGCTTCCACCCCCAGTACCGCAAAAAAAAAAAAGAAAGGAAAAGAAAATCACCCATTTTAAGTATATGGTACAGTGAATTTTGACACATATATGCACCTGTGCTACGACTTCCTTAGACAAGGTGTGGACTATTCCCATCATTTTAGACGCTTGCTCCTATGTCTCCCCTGTCCACCCCTTCCCATACCCCAGCACCCCAGCAATCACTGACTACTCCCTGCCACTCTACTTTAGTAGCTGTACCTTTCCCAGAATTTCATGTAAAGAGAATTACCCAACATCTATTCTTTGTGTGTGTGTGTCTGTGTGTGGTACCGGGGATTGAACCCAGGGGCGTTCTACCTCCGTGCTACACCCCCAACCCTATTTTTTTATAGTTTATTTGGAAACCGGGTCTCACAAAGTTGCGGAGGGCCTCACTAAGGAAGGAGAGAGAGAGAGAGAACGAGAGACGGAGAGACAGAGAGAGAGAGAGAGAGAGAGAGAGAGAGCTGAGGCTGACCGCGAACCCAGATCCTCCGGTCTCCACCTCCCAAAGTACTGGGATTACAAGCGTGTGCCACCACGCCCAGCCCACCCAACATCTATTCTTAGTTCTGGCTTTTGGTTGGTTGTTTGCTTGTATCTGTTTTTAATTGAACTGGAAGTCAACAGGAACCTAGTGTAAAAGTTTCTAATAACTATAAATCAGGCCTGGCACCATTTGTGCATACCTATAATCCCAGTACTTGGGAGGCTGAGACAGGAAGATCACAGGTTGGAGGCCAGCGCATGATAACTTAATGAGACCCTGTTTCAAAATAAAAAATAAAAAGGGTTGTGGATGTAGCTCAGAGGTAGAATCTCCCTGAGTTCAATCCCCAACAGCACAAAAATAAATAAATAAATAAATAAATAAATAAATAAATAAATAAATTCAGTCCTTAGAGTTCTGTAGTTATTAGAGCACAATTTCTAGAGATGATATTAATAGTAGTAGTAGTAGTAGTAGTAGTAGTAGTACTGGGGGTTGAACGCAGGGGCATTCTACCTCTGAGCTATACCCTCAGTGCTTTTTAAAAAACTTTTATTTTTGAAACAGTGTTTTGCTAACTTGTTGAAGGTCTCACTAACTTGCTGAAGCTGACCTCGAACTGGCGAACCTTCTGTCTCAGCCTCCCAGGTAGTGGGATTATAGGCTTGCACCACTTCACCTGTCTTATTTTTATTATTATTTTTGTGATACTGGCAATAGAATCCAGGGTTGTGCATATGCTGGCCAAGTGCTCTATCACTCACCTATATCCCCAGCCCTTTTTAAAAATTTTAATTTGAGACAGGGTCTCTCTAAGTTGCCCAGGTTGACCTCAAACTTGGGATCCTCCTGCTTCAGCCTCCTGAGAAGCTGAGATTACAGGTGTATGCCACTACACCCAGCAGATTATTTTTGTTGTTAATAATTGCTTTCTTACTATCCCGTTGGTCCTTATTAGACATCTCATACCCTCAGATCAGCCCTATGAGGTGAATATTTTTCCACATTTATTGAGGAGGTAGTTTCCTTTTTTTTTTTTTTTTTTTTTTGGCGGTACTGGGGATTGAACCCAGGGGCATTCTACCTCCGGGCTACACCCCCAGCCCTATTTTTTATTCTTTATTTTGAAACAGAGTCTCACGAAGTTGTGGAGGGCCTCACTAAGTAGCTGAGGCTGGCCGCGAACCTGGATCCTCCCGTCTCAGCCTCCCAAGTACTGGGATTACAACCATGCGCCACCACGCCTGGCGGCAGTTTCTAAAGATATGTTGTTGTTGTTTAAGTCTTTGATTACTGCTATCTGGAAAATGGATTTAATTGAGGCAAACTGGGCTTTTTGCCAAGATTAGCTCTTCACGATATTGGAGGGTGCCTGTAGTGATATTTTTAGTGAAGCATCACAAGATCATTGTAAAGACTGAATGAGACAGTGCATGTCAGGGTTGAGTATGGTACCTAGCACAGAGTAAGCACCTGCAGAACACTGCCTGTCGTTGCGGTTATTAGCAGACACGCAGGCTGTCCCTGCAGAATTCCTCCGTGATCATCTGGACCGCTGCTCTTCATCCTTCATGACCCTGAACATTCCATCCCTCCAGCTCCAGGGACAGTGGGTCTGGCCCCTCCTTAACCTCCATTCTCCAGCAGCTCTGCCGGTTTCTGCTTTTATTCCATGGCTAAAATATAAGCCCCTAAAAAGAAAAGGTTTCACAATGCACACATGTGGCCACCCTTGTACCAAAGGTGTTCCACTACCTTCTTTATACAGCATGGGAAGGTTTGGCGACTTCAGGCAGCAGGTGTGTGCAGGAGCCCTTGAACCCAGCTCGCCAGACCTCTAGGAAATTAAAACAGGAGATGCCAGCCCAGCACTGGGATATTACATGTCATGCCAGTTCAAAGTGGGGACTGTTCTGACCCATCTCAGCATCTCCAGTGCCAGCCAAACTGGAGGAAAACTTTGTAGTAGACATAAATTAAAAGTTAATAATTTTAGTTTTCTTGTTTGGGACATATTAAACATTTTAGAGTGAAAATATGGAACTGGCTGACATCGTCATTTTAGGAGTTATTTTAAGAGGTTTTTTTCTAATTTGTCTTATTTCCCTCATCCTTTATCCTTCATATCACTTTAGAAATATGTGTGAATTAAGGTCAATTAGCGTGCGTGTCGACATGCACCTCAAACTAGATCTCTAAATTATCTTTGTATAAATCTTGAGGGGGTAGTAATTTCAGCTTAAGTGGCAATTAAAAAGCAAGAATTATACTTAATAATACCACGGGGGTACCTGAGGTCTTCTGTTGTAGAGTCTTAGCAAGTGCTGTTAGTCATCAATAATGTAGGTGGGTATCATCTCACTTCCGTTTAGTTTTACAAGGTTACATGGGCTCCAGTTCTCTTTGGGGAGGTGGCAGAAAGAAAATAGCTGGGCACCTGTGTGCCTCGCAGCCAGTACCCTGCTTACCGGGCACTTCTTAGCTGTGAGCTACCCCATCTTTCTGAGCCTCAGTTTCCCCTTTTGTTTTCCTGGAAACAATCATAAAGCCATTCCTCTTCCAGCCCTGAATTCACTTGCTATTCATGATCAAATTGTTAATATGCAAATTCTGTTTTAGAGAATATGGTTCTGTGTTACGGGCTTAATATTAATTTAGTTAAGTGTATTGTCAGATTTGACATTGAGGATATATTCATGCTAATTAGAGCAGGTACGGTGAATAGACTCTTGCTGAAGCCGTCTCATTAAGACTGAGCTGAATTGATTTTGATGCTTTCTTAACAGATTTTTAAATTAAGAGTAACAAATGGCAGCAATTGGCTCCGAATATATAGACTTTTACCTAGAGCAGCCACAGTCCCTCTCCGCAATTATTTCTTTCCATTTCAACTATGCTAATTTCTTACCTCCTATCTGTCTCTTTATTATCATCCAACTAAATTGTATTAATGCAACCGAATATAGCTTTTGAAAGAGAAGTGGTAATAATTACTGTGTAATTTGTTTAACATTTTAATATCTATATACCAAGTACACAAAACAGGATAGCAAGTATATTGTAAGCAGATACAATGATTCTAGTGATGGAATCTGATTCTTTATCTAAATGACTGAATGATATTTAATACGTGGGCCATCTTTTTAGATGATAATAAGCAGGCTGGAAAGCTAAGTTCCCTTATTACCGATTTCATTGGATTATCATTTATTCTAGAATTTTAATTAGAAAGCCAGCACATTTTCAAATGTAAAGATATAGAATATTTAAAGATTTGTCTCAGGCCGGGCATGGTGGCACACGCTTGTAATCCCAGTACTTTGAGAGGCAGAGACCGGAGGATCTGGGTTCATGGCCAGCCTCAGCTCTCTCTGTCTCTGTCTCTCTCTCTCTCTCTCCCTGTCTCTCTCGCTCTCCCTCTCTCTCTACTAAGTGAGGTCCTCCACAACTTTGTGAGACCCGGTTTCAAAAATAAAGTATAAAAAATAGGGCCGAGGGTGTAGCGCAGAGGTAGAACACCCCTGGGTTCAATCCCCAGTACCACACACACACACACAAAAAGATTTGTCTCAAGAAAATGCTTTCCCATAAAAACAATGGACTGACAAACAAGTAGTTAATATTGTAGTGTCTGCTACATGCCAGTGTTTCATTTTCTGCTTAGTTGTGCTATGGAGAAGGAAAGGAGGTATGTTTGGAGGTCTGAGCGTATTTCTACTGACATGGGAATTCTTTAAGCAGTGACCAGGAAAAGCCATCGTTAGGTGTTTCTGAGTACAGGTAAAAAGCAATACTCGTGAGATTTAAGCATAATTGTGAAAGTTGGGGACATTTTCATTCACCAAATGTCTTAATTGAGATAAAAGTTGCATTCATTTACTTATTTATGGTATTGGGGATTGAACCCAGGGCATTCTACCTCCAAGCTATACCCTTTTTATTTTTTATTTGGAAACAGAGTCTCTGTAAATTGTTGAGTCTGGCCTTGAACCTGTAATCCATCTATCTCAGCCTCCCAAGTACTGGGATTATAGGCGTGCACCACCATGTCCGGTTTAGAAATTGTATTTAAATAGCTTTGAGAATAAAGGAAAAGCTGGAACAATAATGAATTTACCACTTATTATTCTTGATGATTGATATCAGAAGTTTCAGTTTTTGGGGTTCTTGTATAACATTGCCTCCGGTGCAGTGCAGAGAATGTGAAGATTTCACAGCAAATTTGGAACCGTTGGAAACAGGGAATAAAGAAAGATGGCATCTGAATAACATATGTGCAGAATGGTATTTTGTATCCCTTAAAGTGATCATTAAATCAGTCAGGTGTGGTGGTACACGCCTGTAATCCCAGTACTTGGGAGGCTGAGACAGGGAGATGGCAGGTTCGAGGCCAGCCTTAGCAACTTAGCAAGTTGTTTTAAAAAAAAAAATGGCTGAGGGTGTAGCTTGGAGGTAGAATGCCCCTGGGTTCAATCCCAGTGTCCCTACCCCTCCACACACATAAAAGTAATCATTAAATCTTTCAAAAATAATAATGATCACTTGTAAGAATTTTAAAACCATTATTAAAAATGATAGCTGTTAATTTTTTTGAGTTATGTGTTCTGGGAATTAAATGTTTTTGTGACTTGCTACTTTTGTGCATGAGTTATTTATTTTTTATAGTAATCATAGAAGGCATTATTATGCCTGGTGTGGTAGCACATGCCTGTAATCCCAGTACTTAGGAGGCTGAGACAGAAGGATCGCAGGTTCAAGGACAACCTCAGCAAGTAGTGAGACTCTCATCAACCTAGCAAGACCCTGTTTCAAAAAAAACAAAAAACAAAATAGGGCTGGAGATAAAATGCCCCTGAATTCAGTCCCCAGTACCACACACACACACACACACACACACACACACACACAAAAGTCATTATTATTTTTTAAAGTATTGCTTAGTGGAGGTGGAACCCAGGGCCTTCCACATGCTAGGCAAGCACTCTACCACTGAACCACCTCCAGCCCATGAAAGGCATTCTTCTTACCATCTTCCGGATGGGGAAACTGAGGTGCCGAGCAGTGAAATCGCGCCACAGGCACGTGCTGGAGTAGAGTGGTGGCTCGGCGGTGAGTCCCTGGGGTTCGAGCTCTCAAGCACTGTCCGGTCTGCCCTTGATGCCACAGCTAGCGTTAGGAATGTTTTTCCAATATGATTGTTTAGAGTAGCCATGGGTTCATAAGATTATACGTTAAGATATTTTACTTCATCTTAAAATGTTATTGTTTTTATCACAGAGTAAACGTTCACCTCAGTTATAAGATTTCTCTTGGTCTCTGTGTTTAAATAATGTTTGGCTGTGTTGGTGTATAACATTACTTGAAGCTTTCTGCCTGTTCCAGCCCCAGGTTAGTTTTTTTGTTTTGTTTTGTTTGGGGGTTTTTTATTTGTCTGTTTTTTTCCTGCTTCTACTTTTATTCTCCACACTGATGCGGTTTCTGGTACTTTATATGGTTATTGGAGAGAAGAAAATGGTCTCTGTGAAGGAAGATGAAGGATGGAGAACCACAGTGTACCATCTTTTAATTCTCTCCTGGAATTCCATATTAAGTTATTCCACAAATGTTCATTTAATGCTACTAAATGCCAGGCTCCGTGCTAGAGACTGGGGGTAGAATGAACACAACACAGTCCCATTCCCGCGGAGCCTACAGCGCGGTCGATTTCCAAGAACAAGTCTGAGTAGCGCGTTTCACCTGTGAAAAAGCTTTACCCTGTACGGGGGACCCAGGGTTTGGCTCTTTTGTTCTGCCTGGCCCCACCTGCTCTCAGTCTCTCTGTAGGGATCCAGAGTCAGCCCCACAGAGCTATCTGGTCACCTTCTTGTCACTTTGTAAAAGTCATAGCAATACCTATACTCTTTTTTTTTTTCAGCTACCAGATTTTATTGTAAGAAAATTTAAAGGTTATTAAGATTATTAAATATAATTTTCCTTGAGAAGAAATGCCTATACATTTTGGCCATATATTCCCCAACACAAATATTACCTTCTTGTCAACTTGGCTGAGTGCTGTGTGCATGTATGCCTCTACCATTCTGAACTTCATCATGATGTATGATTACAATGCACCAATAAAATAAAATAAAATAACACCCACACTCTTAACACCCTGCTTCTCAGAGTGTAAACGGGTAACCCTGGAGATTCTTTGAGGCACAGGCTGCCTAGTCCTTGTGGCACTGGAGTTTTTACGGTGCAGTGTGACAACACCGATATTTTTGTCTTGGGAAGTATTGTGCATTTACTTTTATTCCACAAAGCTCCCATCAGCTCATTAGTGTTTAAGCTTTCATTAACTGACATGTGTGCCTGTTCGTGCCAGGAGATGTGTAGCTTTGTTTTTTTTTTTTTTCTTTTTGTTTGAGGGATGGGATGAGTAGGTAACAAATCAAAATGCATTTGAGGGCCACTGCCCTAGGGGACAAGCCACTGAGGTCATTTACTGGAAGAGGATCACAGCACTCAATTATAGAGCCTTACAGACTTGCTTTATCATTATCAGTACTCTTTATTCATTTCCCACTGTGTACAAGAAAAAAATACTTTACAAAGTACTATGGGGAGTTGATAGAAGAAATAATTCACTCTGATTGTATCTGTGGGCTTTCAGTTGATACCTATGATCTCCCATTGTACTTGTTATAGTAACACCATTTTTCTGTGAGCTCCTGCATGGGCAACTTTCTATCTGGGCTCAGGTTCTGAGTTCCCGGTTCTAACCATTAGGCTTCAGCCCCAGAAGGAAGCAATACAGAGAGGGATCATTCAGATGTTAGCAGCTGCAAATGGCAAGCCTGGGGAATGCTTTAACCCTTTCTGCAAACCTCTGTGACTGCTCATCCAAGAGCCCCCTTAGGGATCAAGGAAGCCGCTGCTGTGGGATGAACGCAGGACTTCAGGCAAGCAGAGGGCTTTGGAAACCACCCTGGGGAGTCCATGAGATGGGGGGGGGTCAGGAAACCTGGAGACAAAACTAGTCTGGTCCTCCCTCGCCCCAGGCGCACCCCCTTCTTCCATCCCTCCTTGTCTCTCCTATATCTTCCTTTCCCTCATCTTCCCTTCCTGTCCTCCTGCAGCTCGCGGTTCTTTCCTCCCTTCCTCCTCCTCTGCCCCTTCTTCTCATTTCTTCTGGTCCTCTTTCCCTTGGATGCTCTGTCTCTTTCCTGTTCTCTGACCCTGACCCCTTTTCTCCTTTGACAAACCGCGTCTACCCACCTCGCCCTCCCTCCCCTCACCATCTTCTTGGTGTTGTGTACTGTTGTCTTGTGCTTAAGTGACCATGTAATCATGTTAAGCCTGCACTTTAAGACCACCAGACATCCGTCATACCTTTCCTTTCCTTTCCTTGAGCAGAATGCTGCAGCACATGGGCAAGTCAAAGCCCCGTTTTCAGAGTAGCAGGAGCCCTGGTAGGTCAGACCCCACCCCACTTCCCTAAATGGAGATAGCACACCTACGGTGGGAGGGCGCAAGCTTAGATCTCGAAGTATTTTGCTTGTAACTCTCAATCAACTAATTTTTCCAACCTTAGGCAGCTAATTTAAATAATACTACCCACTGTTCCTTCTTTGCAAAGGACAGTATTGGCCTTGCCTTCCTCCCTCTCTGGACCTTTTAAAACACTTAAGGAGGACGGTTGTTCAGAAAGCCTTTGGAGTTCTGGGCTCTCCTAGATAACTGCTCCATATGCATGAGGCAGCATGTAAACACAAGGTGGGACTTCTTCTAATGCAGTTCCATTTTTATAGCAAACTTTTCTTCCCATTCAGGTTGATCTTTAAAAAGTTGGTTTGTTTTTTTAATCCTGTTGGTATTTATTTTAAGACACGTTTCCAAGAACACAGATGTCTCCTTTACAGTGTAAAACTTGTAAAGAATAGCTCAATGCAGTGAACTACTGAGGAAGCTGATTACTTCACCGCTGTCCTAGTGCACGTTCCAATGCCTTCTTCCTAATCTCTGCTTCTAGGCCACCTCCTCACCCTCTGCTCCAAAGCCAGGAGTTCCATAAACCACTGTCTTCTCCTAAATATCCTAAAAACAAATCTCCTGTGCCAATGTCAGGCCAGCGGTTCTGCCATGGGCGCTGCTGGGCCTCCCGGTGCCACTGGCCACAGGTTGGCTGCTGACAACCTGCTTTGGTTACATCATAAGGAGCAGAGTCAGAAGAACCCATTCAGTGGCTTCCACGTTTATTTATTCAGTACGAGTCCCCATTAGCAGCCCCAAATGGGACTACCGTAACAAAGAACCAAGATGACCCAAAGAACCAAAAGACCATTAGACTACATCTTCTGAGGGTAAAGATCCCAGCAAGCGCCAGATGTCAACCAGGAGAAGGGTTCTTGGCAAGCCAGCCAGCCTCAGACATGCCCACCAATACGACCACGGCCCCTTGGATCAGTGTGGAGACAGTGGAACTTCTGCCCTCCAGCACCCCGTCGTGTTCTTATCACCATGTTAGCTTCTCATCACTATGACCAAAATACCTGACATAAACAACTAAAAGGAGGAAAACTCTATTTTGGCTCATGGTTTCAGAGGTTCGGTCCATGGTCAGCCAGCTCCACGGCTGTGAGCCTGGCGTGAGGCAGAGCATCGTGGTAGAAGGGCGTGGTGAGGAGAGCTGCCCGGCTCATGCAGCCAGGCAGCACAGAGAGAGAGGCAGAGACCCAGACAAAAAATACCCTTCCAGGAAGCTGGGTGTGGTGGCACACGCCTGTAATCCCAGTACTTAGGAGGCTGAGACAGGAGGATCATAAGTTCAAGGCCAGCCTGGGCAACTTAGTGAGGCCCTCCACAACTTAGTGAGACCCTACTTCAAAATAAAAAATAAAATAGGGCTGGGGATGTAGCTTAGAGGTAGAATGCCCCTGGGTTCAATCTTTAGTAACACATACTCACCCCCCCGCCCCCCCACATGAGCGAGACAGAGAAAGACCCTTCCAGGTCATGCCCCCAGCGACCTACTTCCTGGAGCTATGTCCCACCTGCCTGTAGTCTCTACCACCTCCCAATAGTCCATTCAGCTATCAGTAGATTAGGTCAGAGCCCTCATGATCCAATCGCTTCTGAAAGCCCCTCCTCTGAACGTTGCTGCACTGGGGACCAGCCTACAACGCGAGGCTGTGGGGAACACTTCACAGAAACCATAGCAATCACGCAATATGTCTTGGAAAAGATAACCCTGACTCTACTTATGACAGATTCTTACTTTATTTCTTTAAAAGCATCACTTTTATGAGATTCTTACTTTATTTTTTTAAAGCCAGATTTGTTCTATTCTATAGGGAAATCTCAGATAAACTCCTTTAAGATTGCTCTGATATGTTTGAACAATGCAATAAATAAATAAACTCCAATAAAGTGATACTAAGCAAAGAATCTCTCCCTAGTAGGCATTTTATGCGTTAAGTGCCGTATTTTATTGGCCATCTCCTCCTGCCAGTGAAGGCAAATAAAAAGCAGCAGTGATTAGAGTGCAGTGTCGTCGACCAGCTGGAGAGAATGGTGTGATTGTTGCGGAATCTCTCCGGGTTGGCTCTCCGCACTCATGCGCTTGGAATGCCTTTCATCTCATGACCAGTTCTTCATTCTTGCAAAGGAATTTAGAATTCCCGCCCTGACCTCCTAAAATGCTAGCTTTCTTAAGATATTTGAGTCTCAATGGTTTATATTTTTAAAAAGCATACAGTAGGGGGCTGGGGATGTAGCTCAGAGGTAGAGCACTTGCCTAACATGCACGAGGCCCTGGGTTTAATCCCTAGTGACACACAAACACACACACACACACACACACACACACACACACAGTAATAAATTAGACAATAGTAAAAATTCGGAACTAGAAAGAGCATTATAGACCACCTGGTCCAATTGCATTATTATAAATAGGAAAACTGAAGTGAGGTAAAAATAATTTGCCAAAGCCACATAATCCATTGGTGACTTGGCTGAGACTAGAATTTGGTCTCTTCTCTGCCATATCCTCAGGGAAAGATTTCCAAGTTTAGGAACCTAAATCAATGTCAACACCTAGTTCCCT
Source organism: Glis glis (assembly GCA_004027185.1). Taxonomy (NCBI): domain Eukaryota; kingdom Metazoa; phylum Chordata; class Mammalia; order Rodentia; family Gliridae; genus Glis; species Glis glis. The sequence goes on from PVJS01007079.1 coordinate 49,764, forward strand.
CCTTGAAAGGTAATTGGGTCAAGAGTTAGAAGTATGATTCTTGTGGTGTAAAAATACTAAATATAGGTATGTCTTACTTAAAAATAATATGCCCTGGATTTATAAAACCAAGAGTAGTGCATTATTTGCTGTACCAAAGTATTTTTTTGCCTTCAAAATGATTCACTTAAAAGCATCCAGAAGCCAGGTGTGGTGGCACATGCCTACATCCTAGTACTTGGGAGGCTGAGGCAGGAGGATTGCAGGTTTGAGGTCAGCCTCAGCAACCTAGCAAGACTGTTTCAAAATAAAAAATAAAAAGGGGCTGGGGTTGTAGCTCAGAGGTAGACTGCACCTGGGTTCAATACCCAGTACAAAAAAAAAATCCAGAACCAGGCATGGTGGCACACACCTATAATCCCAGTGCTTGGGAGTCTAAGACAGGAGAATTGCAGGTTCCAGGCCAGCTTCAGCAACTTAGCAATACCCTCAGCAGCTTAGCGATACCCTGTTTCAAAATAAAATTGGGCTGGGGATGTAGCTCAGAAGTAGAATGCCCCTACGCTCAATCCCCGATATAAAAAAAAAAAAGAGCATCAAGAAGTAGCTTTCCGAGCATTTAAAGCCTAACTTGATTTAAAAGTTTTTATTCACTTGGGTGTCTCCGGTCATCAGGAATTCCCTGTGCAGATGGCCAATTCTCACATTCGACTCAGCCCCCTGAGGAGTTGACTTCCATGGTGCCTTAGCCCGGCACCAAATAGAGCTGCCAGCCAACTTTTTCTAAGTGAATGAACAAAGGGTTTTTTATGAACACATCAATTGTATAGAGTAAGCCATATATTTATAAACCTGTATATTTAATTATAATTTTTTATTATTTATTTATTTTGTGGTACTGGATTGAACCCAGGGACTGTCTACCTCCGAGCTACACAACCCCAGCCCTAATTTATTTATTTATTTATTTATTTATTTATTTATTTTTATGTGTGTGTGTTTTTTTACTGGGGATGGAACCCAGGAGCATTCTACCTCCGGGCTATACCTCCAGCCCTATTTTATTCTTTTATTTTGAAACAAGGTCCCACTAAGTTGCAGATGGCCTCACTAAGTAGCTGAGGCTGGCCATGAACCTATGATCCTTCTGTCTCAGCCTCCCAAGTACTGCGATTACAAGCATGCGCCACAACGCCCAGCTTATTTTTTTTATTTTGAAATAGGGTCTCACTAAGTTGCGAAGGGCCTCACTAAATTGCTGAGGCTGGCCTCGAACCTGTGATCCTCCCGTCTCAGCCTTCCAAGTACTAGCATTACAAGTGTGCACCACCATGCCCAGCTAATTTTAATTTTTTAATGCAGAACAGTCAGGCAAATGGGCACCTAAAAATCTAGGAGGAGTTTCCCAGAGACTCAATTAAGGTCGGAAAGAGCAGATTTAGCTTTTGTTACTTTGCTGCACAAGGAATTTTTATGACCACATCTGAGGAGTCAGAAAGTTGAGCTTATTGTCTGTTGAGGGGCAGGTGTCCTGTGTTTAGCACCTAGAAGTTGGAGGAGTAAATAAAATGCCAGTTTCCCATGGTGGGGAAGTAAAGAGTCCATGGCAGGGTCTCAGGGGACATCCCCTTCTTGGGCCAGCAGCTCCTGCCCTGCGTGAGCACCCTCATCCTTCTACCTTCCAACCAGTTGTGCTCGTCCCTCGACAGACTGGGCGGAAGAGAGTGGACAGGACAAGCAGGGCACCGAGGTAACAGGATAGTGGCAACCTTATCTTGGTACACAATGGCCAACGTGTAAAATATCACAGTAAATTCCTGACTAGGTAATTATAGGCGAAGCCACTTGACCTCGGAGTCAACTTCCTCTCGGTGAAATGGTGATAATGCTTAACGTGGTGCAGCGGTTTCTGGTTGCAGGCTGGAAGGCCCGCCGAGTGTGAGACGCTGTTTCATTGCCAGCCCTCGTGGCCCTCTGCCTCTTCCCTCCAACACAGCGGCAGAACACGCGTCGTGTTGTCGCTCTGTTCTTGCAGGTCTCGGAGCAGTGAATGGGGGATCTGGGAAGAGCTGGCGGGTCACCAGAGGGGCCCTGGGAGTGCGGTGACCATGGGCTCCTGCCCCTTGCTTTCAGGACCAAACTAAGTAGTCTTGTGTGTCAGCTGGATATGACTTACCATGACCTGAGGCCCATTTAATTTTCTGTTCCGCACATTTCCTCCCTGGCAAGAAAATAAAGGAAAGGAAGCATTATCCCTAAGTTCAGTTCCATTTCTGTCTCTCTTCATTCAGTCCTTTTAAAAATGTCAAAAAAATCCCCATTTGTGAAGGTAAAATAGAGCAGCATGCCAAGAGTATTACTAATTGATTTAATGGGACACTATTGTACTGGTGGTGTTTTTTAAATAGCATTTTTAATTTCAAAAGTAATAAATGTTCAACTCCTTGTAGCATAAAAGAATTAAAAAAAAAACTTTCCTGTAACATATCAAGCCCCACCCCCTCCTAATTCGTTGGTGCATTTAAGTCCAGAGTTTTTTCATTGTACATATGCATATTTTTGACAAAATTACCTTTCCCCATAAAACATCCCCTATGCACATCCTCCCATAGACTTTAAATGACCTCAAGGTTACTTATAATACCTAATGCAATGTAAATGCTGTGTAAATAGTTGTTACACTATTTTATTTAGGGAATAATGACAAGAAAACATTCCGTGCATGTTCAGTACAAATGCAGTTTTTTAAAAAATACTTCTGCTTCTCAGTTGAATCTGTGATTGCAGAACCCACAGATATGGCACGCAGACCTTAATTTTAATGCTACATACTCAATTTTTAAAAGTAATATGCATGGTTGAGCTGTAGTATGTATTTAAAAATACTCTAGTGTTTCAGATGCATTAAAAATATCTGAGAAATCTACTTAAAATTACTTTAGCTATAGTAAACACAACAAAATTCCATCAAAATGTCCTTTTTCTCAAGTTCATTTTCCTTTTGGGAAAAATAAAAAAAAACAAGCTGAGAAACATTGGCAAATACTCATTCCTTTCATGGTCCCAGCTGAGTAATCTAATAAGGGAGCTTCTCAGATACATATTTTATTTTATTATGAAAAAGAAAAAAACAAAAGACATGTTTAGGGCACTCACTCCATATCTGGCAGAGAGGCTGTGCATCGAAATAAACAGTAGTGACCCCTGGTCCTGGCCCACAGCAAGGAGAGTAGCATGTTATGAATTCAGATTGGGAAAGAATTGCAGATTAATTTCACACAGTGCTGATCATTTCAAAACAGCTTTGAAGCACCCTGTTTTTTTATTTACTTTGACTCTGTGAAATTAAGATTTTTATCTGAAAGAAAAATCGATGCAACTCAAGCGCCATTTCACTTAATGAACCTACTGTGATGAGTTCACGCTCTGCTTCCTTTCCTGCACTTTGTCCAAAGCACGTAGTTACCGTCTTGGTTTGCTCTGTCCCATTTTCTTTTGATTTATTTATACCTTTAACATACCTTATCGTATCAATGCTACTCTGTGTTCTTCATAGACCTCACCTCCTCAACTACATTAAACAGATCCCTGTTCTTCTCACTAGGCTCATCGAAAACTCCTCTGTACATCTGCTTTTGTTAAATATTTTTTTCTTTGGTACTGGGTTCAATAACCCAGGGCTGCTCTACCACTGAGCGATATCCCCAGACCTTTTTATTTCAAGACAGAGTCTCACTAAGGTGCTCAGGCTGGCAATTTAGGATCGAACTTGCGATCCTCCTGCCTCAGCCTCCCCAGTAGCTGGGATTACAAGCATGGGCCACTGTACCTGGCTTCAAATTTCATTCTGTGTGTGTGTGCAAAAGGACAGAGATAGAGTTGTTCCTCAGTATCTGCTAGGGATGGTTTCCACAATCTCATGGACACCAAACTCCAAAGATGCTCAAGTCCCTCATAAAATGGCAAAGTATTTGTATATAGCCTCTGCACATCTTCCCAGACTTTAAATCACCTCTAGATTACTCATAATACCTAATGCAATGTAAATGCCGTGTAAATGGTTGTTACACTGTATTATTTAGGTAATAATTACAAGAAAAAGGTCTATACATGTTCATTACAGATGCAGTTTTGTGGGGGGGGGTACTGGAGATTGAACCCAGGGGCATTCTACCTCCGAGCTCCACCTCCAGCCCTATTTTTTATTATTTTGAAACAGGGTCTCACTAAGTTGCAGAGGGCCTCACTAAGTAGCTGAGGCTGACCGCAAACCTGTGATCCTCCTGTCTCAGCCTCCCAAGTACTGGGATTACAAGCATGCGCCACCACGCCCGGCTTTATAGATGCAGTTTTTTAAATAAGTACTTCTGATTCTCAGATGGTTGAACCTGCAGACTAGAACCCAGAGAAATGGCAGGCAGACCTTAAACTTCATCTGTCCCGCTGGGTGCAATGGGCAACCTGTAATCCCAGTACTTGGGAGGCCGAGACAGGAGGATCACAGGTTAGAACCCAACCTCAGCAATTTAGTGAGATCCTCAACAACTTAATGAGACCTTGTTTCAAAGTTTAAAAAATAATAATAAAAGGGCTGGGGGTCTAGCTTAGAGGTAGAATGCCTCTGGATTCAATCCCTAGTAACAGAAACAAAAACAAAACCTTCATCTGTCCTTCTGTACACCAAGCACTGTGTTATACACCTTCACAGACAGTCTCACCTGTGGCCACCTTTACCTCTCTGAAGGATAGGAAGGTTTGTCTTTATCCTAGAGGTGAGGAAGCTAGAGGCAGATAGGTTCGGTAACTTCTCCACGATCACACGAAGCATGAGGTTGAGCTTAACCCAGGGCCTCAGATTCTGAAAACATAAGGCTTTTTCTCCTGCACCCTTAATATACTCTGTACATGTGGCTTTTCCAGTTATATGGAGTTCTGAAAATTTGTAACTTAAAAAAATGTTTTCAATCGGGTGTGGTGGCACACACCTGTAATCCCAGTACTTGTTTAGGCTGAGACAGGAGGCTCTCAGGTTCAAGACCAGCCTCAGCAACATAGGGAGACTCTCAACTCTCAGCAACCTAGTGAGACCCTGCTTCAAAAACAAAAAATAAAAAAGGGCTGGGGGTGTATCTCGGAGGTAGAATGCCCCTGGATTTAATCCCCAGCAACACACACACACACACACACACACACACACACATTTTTTCATTACTATTTTTGGGTAGAAATAGTTCTTCAGTGTGCTCGCCAATCTAAGTGAGTCTGGTGTTTGATTTCGAATGACTCAATTTTGGATGGTTTTGGTAATAAGCTAGTGTCCTATGAGCCAGAAAACCAATAATCAGCCAGGCCTGGTGGCGCACACCTATAATCCCAATATTTGGGAGGCTGAGACAGGAGGATCACAGGTTCGTGGCCAACTTCAGCAACTTTGTAAGGCCCACCACAACTTAGTGAGACCCTGTTTCAAAGTAAAAAAAAATTACATAAAAATAGGGCTGGGGGTGTAGCTCAGAGGTAGAAAGCCCCTGCATTCAATTCCTAGTACCACATACAAGAGAGAGAGAGAGAGAAGGAAAGAAGGAAGGAAGGAAGGAAGGAAGGAAGGAAGGAAGGAAGGAAAGAAGGAAGGAAAGAAGGAAGGAAAGAAGGAAGGAAGGGAAAGCAAGCAATAATCCCACTGTTTATAATGTGTGCATGCAGAGTGAGTGGGCCCCATGAATCTGAAGGGGGATCCTATGAATAAAGTGAATGGAAGTCTTGACATCAAATTTGGATGCTCAGAAGACTTTGTGGCCTAATTCTTTGCTGTCTTCCAAAAGATTAACAGAAACTGTTGTCTATATAAATTACAAATATAGTACCCAACTAATTTGAAGCACTGTGGGTCTTTTTTTATCTTGTGTGAAATTACCAGGAAAGTTCCCCCCCCTTTCTCTCCAGGTTCATTCTGTTACTTAAAGTCCATAGAAAACAGGGAGCTTAGCATATAAGTGGTGCTCGATAAATAGTACTTGAGTGCACAAAGAAACAAATGAGGCTTCTTTCAAAATGCATCCACACTGTGGTTGAGTCTCGCTATAGGATTAAGTAACTATGGTTGGGAAAGTGATGTTTTTCGACAAGAACTGTTTTCGAGAGTCCCATAGGATTGTGTCATTCCTGAAATAACACTCCCCAGGCAGCCACAAAAATTTCCATCCTAGGAAGAAGCAGAGTCCTAGCCTACGATACTTTGATTATAGTTTGCATGCCATATGCGGTCGTCAGAACTATCAGAAATAGAATGAATCAGAAAGCATCACATATAATATAGATGGTGTGTGTGTGTTTGTGTGTGTGTGAGAGAGAGAGAGACAGAGAGAGACACAGAGAGAGAGAGAGAAATTAACACATTTTAAATCCAGGTTAAAATTTGTGGAAATGTTCTGATCTATATTAAATTCTTCCACTACTCTATTGAATGTTAGGAATTAAAATATCAAATGGTATTCTGCCATCGACACGCTTACCCAGAGGTATCACGAAGTGAAAGAGATGGTATCGTCCAACTTGATAGGGAACCGTGACATCAGGCAGGGGCATACTTTCTTAACAAATAAAGTCATTAAAACTTTCAGTTTAAACTTCAGCTCATTTGTTCTAGGCAGTGCCCCAGGGCTCCTGTTTGAACAGCACAAGCTAGGTTCGACTTAGGAGACAAATTTTTCATTAGCTTCTTTTGGAAGATGCCCGAAGTCAAATCCCTTGGAGGATTCTTCTACAAAAAAAAATCATTGCTGCTCTGCTGGGCAGGTGAGATGGATGATTAAGCTGCACAGAGGCAGAAACTGAAGCAGCTGGAGATGGAAATTTTGAAGATATACTGATCAACATGCCTGGAAAATCTGTACAGGGAAATTATGGGAACAGGGGGAAGTGGAAATAAAATTCCAAAGGGCTGCTTCATGTCAAAGGATTTTAGGCAGATTTAGTGAATTGCATGAAAGGAAATAATAAACACCTTTGGGGCTTTTATAAAAAACCAGTGCTGGGAATTGAACCTAGGGCCTTGCTCATGCTAAGCAAGCTATTCCACTGAGATACACTCCCAGCCCTTGGCCTTTAAAAAAAGCAACATTTCACAGACATTCACGTGAGTATTTGAACAAGAAAGTGTTCTGATTGGAGTTTTTTCAAGCTTATCTTTGGTTTAATTTCTTTTTTTTTTTTTTCGGTACCAGGGATTGAACCCAGGGGCATTCTACCCTCCGCGCTACATTCCCGGCCCTATTTTTTATACTTTTTTTTTTTTTTTTGCGGTACCAGGGATTGAACCCAGGGGCATTCTACCTCCGCACTACACCCCGGCCCTATTTTTTATACTTTATTTTGAAACCGGGTCTCACAAAGTTGTGGAGGGCCTCACTAAGTAGAAAGAGAGAGAGAGAGAGAAAGGGAGAGAGAGAGAGAGAGCTGAGGCCGGCTGCGAACCCGGATCCTCCGGTCTCCGCCTCCCAAAGTACTGGGATTACAAGCGTACGCCACCATGCCCGGCTCTATACTTTATTTTGAAACCGGGTCTCATGAAGTTGCATAGGGCCTAAGTAGAGAGAGAGAGAGAGAGAGACAGGGAGAGAGAGAGAGCTGAGGCTGG